>JAKSZP010008564.1:0-42426 GCA_022478985.1 Massospora cicadina | reverse complement strand
TTCTGTCGTGGCTTCCAAAGCCGCAGCAAATCAAAATTTTAAAAATTCAGTCAATTTAAGGTGCCCTGAGCTGATGGCTGAAACAGTTTCAGCTGAGCTGCCATGGTCGACAGCTCACAGCCAATCAGGTGCTGCCAACCTGCCAACTACACTGTCTGGGCTGGCACTAGCAGATTTAAATCCATTCAAAGCACTCAAATGTATTGATGATTCAGATTGTGCTTATAATGTTAGCCTGATTTTGCTTTGGATGATTTTTTTGTCAATCCTTCTGAATTGCACCCTTGCCGTTTTCGCCCTAAAAATGGTTTTCCAGTTTATAAAAATATAAATAAAATGGCAGTTGAAGCCTCTGCTGCTCCTGCCAACACCCTACTACGCCAGCAACTCCATAGGGCGATGGAACCCCTGGTTGAGGGTATTACTATGCCAAATTTCCCCAATGATTTTGAGGAAGATGAAAAATATGAAATTGAGGAGCTCAATTTTGGCGCAAGCCACGCTCGCATTGACGCAGCAAAAACCACTCTTTTTGACCCCAACTACCCCCAAACCTGCCAGCTCATCAATTCTTTCACTTGTGTGCCAGATCTCATCACTTTGCTGAGCATCAACTTGCTCAATACGTTGAGGCGATGGATACAGCTGGCCTCATAAATAAAGAAAACCCGCAGTTATACCCCCTCATGCCCCATGTTGCTGATGCCCCTACCCCTATATTGTCCGCCATGGTCCGCTAGCTAAAGCAGGCGCTGGACAAAATTTTCCCCAAAGCTTCCTAGCCTTCTGATATGGCTTCCTAGGCTGATAATCTAGGGGCTATATTAGGAATTTTTTTATTTATGATAATCCCTTTGTTTGGCCATTTGCAAATAAAGATGCGTGGCGGCTCCCCCTTTTGGGTTGGGCACCACTAGTGCTAAAAAAAGAAACTATTTCCTGTTGCCATTAGTACCAAGTAGAAAAGCCATTCCACCAGAAGACCTCTTACCAGTTTGTGAAACCACATTTTTCTTAGTATAAGGTTTTCCTTGATGTTGATAGGCCTCTTACAATGGGAGCCAACAGGTGCAAGGACATCCTGGCGGCTATCAACCACTTGACTGGGTGGATTAAAGTGTGGGTAATATAGGATTTGGTGGCGGTCACAGTGTCCAAGTTCATAATGGAATGTATTAGCAGCAACATGACTGTCTTCTGTTCATTCTTACTGATAATAGAACCAACTTCACCTCACACATCCTTCCTAAGCTGAATAGCTAATGGGCATCTGTGGGGTTCTGACAACCCCATATCATCCCATGTCCAATGGAATGGTCAAATGGGTTAATGGGGCCCTGGTGAACATCCTAGGAATTTGGTAATTGATAGAACTTCTGATTAGAGTTCCATCCTTTCTACCGCCATCTTTACTTACAATATCAGCTATCATTCTGCCAAGGGGAAGAGCCCCTTTCAGCTATTATATGGACGACACTTCAATCTTCTGACATTGCTTTATTTTTGTGGAGAAGATACCAGTGGAATGGATCCTCAATGCTACTTAATGAATTTAGCCAATGCGTTGATCAAATTACAAACAGAAGCGTACTCATTAAGCTTTGCCAAAAAGATTAATAATCAGGCCACTGATCAGGTACAGCATAGTGGGTTGGCACAGTGCCAAGAAGATGAGATGCTTTTAATCCACGTTCAGCACGGGTTTGGGCAGAAACACAAGTTATCCAGCACCTGGGTTGGCACATAAAAAATAAATAAACTGGTGCTAATTCATACATTATCAAAGACCTAACAAGTGGTCAGATCATCAATCATTTGCACGAAAAGTTTCTCTGAGCATATAAACAATAGGAACTTGTTATCCAGTCAAAGGGGGTAATGTTGAGAGTTTGATATTACTGGATGTTAATCCCTGAAGAGTAATGGCAGAATGGCGAGAATCCTCCAGCTAGGATGTATTTACAAGTATTTGAGTGCCGTAAGATGAGACGATATTAGATTATACTAGATTATTATTGGGTCATCTATGATTAAGATTATAAGGCAATGTTGACATTTGACCAGTAATATTTAGATCTTCTCAAACTAAGGCAATAGAGAATTGAAGAATACCATTTTAAAGCCAATAAGTTTTGGAGGAATAGAATAGTCTAAGCTAGGAATGGTATTGTCTTAAGTTATGATATATAAGTGTTGGTATTTTTGCTCAAATACCCTAGCCTGCTAGATTACTTGGTGTCACTAAGGGGAAATTCCCTAAAGCGAAGTGAATCAGAAATCAGTTGGCCTGAATTTCTGAGGAACTACGTTTGGGGGAACTTGGGATATTCGCCTGGTCATATCCATCGGGGATCAATCCAGATGAATACCTAATATCTCATCAGGTGGAGTGGCTGATAAAATAGGGGCATCTGATAGTGGTTAACTATCAGGTGTACCGATTGGGATTGGTCAGTTTTCATCACCAACTGATTGGGAATGAATAGTGAGTTGCAAGGCGAGTGATGCCACCTGCAACTAGCGAATCAATTTTTTGGTGAAGTGACCTGCCATAATGGGTAAAAGTCCCATTACCTAAGCAGGTCGCTAGCCAATTATAGTTGGTTTTCTTAGATTGAGAGGAAAATGTTAGGGACATATTTTCTGACATTTTTCCGTTTGAGGTCTCAAGGATATCCAATGATGGAATCCTAGCCAGGATGGGGAAAACCATTGCTGCCAAGATAAGGAAGGGTGATTCAATGGCAACAGCTGCCATTTCATCAAAGAAGTGTCAACCAATGGTTAGACTGCTGAATCCCCTACTATATAATTCCCTAGGATTCACTCTTGTAAAAAACATTGAAAAACACAGATTAACAGATATTAAAATATTACTATTAGTTTTCTTAGTAATATTGTTAGTTTGGCTATAGTTAGACTATCAGCATCTAGTGTGAAGTTCCATCTCAAGGATATTATTGCAGAAGGAAATACTTAGAAGACTCTCATATAGAAGAGTAAAGATCTGAGTAGGGATCTAGAGACAAAGGGAACCACAAATCAGGGGTAGCTGCCAACTGTGTGTTGGGCCAAAATAGACTATCATGAGATCTTGACAAAGATTGGGTGGACAGTAATATAGGGAATGAATCCCTACAAGTACGACTTATCAAGTATTTAATTGGAAGTACTGGATGAAGCGTTGGGCCTAATAATAGTTCAAACTCAACTATGGATAATAGTCTCCATACTATTATCGGATAATATATTCTATACAATGCGAGGTGCATGAGGAAACTGAACCTTTACAGTAAAAAGGTTATTGGGTTGATAACTGATAAATCAACTTAAAGTAATTTTTTCAAGTTGGTGCTCACTACAGGGGTAGTTGAATAAAGAATATATTATAATGTTGTACAAAGAAGATGTTTCCAATTTTGAAAATAAGTTACTGAAGGAAGTAACGAAGATAGAATGTGAAGAGGATCACGTTCAGTGGCGTTCACCCAGCTCAGCAGTGGAGCTCCGAGTGAATCAAGTTTAAGATACTCAAGTTCAGTGAAAAGGACTTGCAGCCTAGATATGGAACTATCTAGAGCTGCAAGGAAACCAGTTCCACCAGACATCTACTTGAGATGAAGAGTGTCATCAGGGCCAACTTGGGTTGAAATTGGGTCCACTGGAAATAGTCCCAAGGAACAGCAGGATCAACTCAAGTTGAAATAGGATCCGCTTTAATTGGTCCTGAGGAGAGAGTGTTTAGATGAGGCATTGGGCGATATAAGAAGCAATTAATATTTGGAGAATTAGATTGCCATACCAATGAAGAGATGAAGTAAAAATAGAAAATGATTAATCCAAGATAGTGGAGGAAATTGTTTAATTTAATAAAACTCAATCCCTGATCAGAGGTTGCTGGAGATGAGTTCATCAATTCAGGAGAAATTGGATGAAGCTAACGAGGCCAGAACGACCTGTGTAATTAAGATTAGCCATTAAGCTGAAAATCGTTTTTAGGAGAAAAAACGAGCTGGACAATCGGATGCAACTGTTGGCTGATGAGATACAAAGATCTGAAAACATCAGTTGCCAAATAAGAGATGAAATTAGGACCTTTTGGACGAATTTCCAGTCAGGACTAAAGGCCTAATTCAGGAGAACAGCCCAAAGTTGGCAAGTATGGCCTATACGTGAGGAGACAGCACTGCTAGTCATATAGGGAGAAAGGTTTATACTAATTGGTAGTATTAAGCCTAGGACAAAATAATTGCAATGTTCCCAGCGGACCTCTGAACCTTTAAATGGTTATGTCCTGAGATTTTGGTCAAGTTCCAGAAGGGTACCACTGAATCAAATGGTTGGTTAAATCTTAAGAGAATAAGATTTTGAGCCATGATAACTGGTAGGTTTAAGTACCCAGGATCCAGTTAGTATGAAGGGAAAAGAAGGACCTCTGAGCCTTTTTGTAGGTTGCAAGTTTCATTGCAAAGAAAAAATACAAAAAATATATAAAATAGTAAAATATTGATTTTATGGTCTTTGAGTTAAGGACCTAAGAAGTGACAAGAAGTCCTGATGGCCAAATGGAGGAAATTCCACCCTGATGAGATGAAATTATCGGCTGGGGTAGCCAAAGGTCTTAACAAATTGGTTGATTAAGAGCAACTCGCTGATCTGTCAGAAGGCTAGCAAGAGGAGATGCTCAAATTATTAAAAATATTGGAGAATATTAGCCCAAAAATCGACCAGGAATTGGAACACACATGAAGTGAATTGCAAGATCAATAATGGAAAAATCTGCCAATCAGGCAGGATTGAGACAATTCCATGATTTTGGGTCTCTCGATGAAATGGGATTACTGGCTGAGGTGGCTGAAAGCATCAACCTATTGGTTGATCAAGAGCAGCTCGCTGATCTGCCGGAAGGGCAGAAGGAGGCGGTGCTTGAATTATTTGGGACTTCGCCTGAATAGCCAAGCCTTTGTTTCATTTATCAAAGGATCTGAAAAAAGGATTCATATGGAATGAAGAGGCCCAGGATTCCTTCGATGAGTTACGCCAGTATCTGATAAATTCGCCAATTTTGAAATGCCTGAATTTTGATTGGGAGTTTATCATTCAAACTGATGCTTCATTGACAGCGATTGGCGCCATACTGAGCCAAGTAGATGAACTTGGGGACAAGCATCCAGTGGCATATGTGAGCTGGACACTCTCATCCATTGAGAGGAACTAGACCGTAACTGAGTGTGAATGCCTTGCAGTCATTTATGCAAGTAAGCAGTTTTGGGTGAATGTCCAAAGAATGTACTTTAAGGTGGTAATGGACCACTCTTTGCTGCGTCAGCTGCACAATACATGGGAACTGGAAGGATGACTGGCCCAATGGGCACTTAAGCTTCAGGCTTACAATTATAAGATAGTCCACTGAGTGGAGGGCTTCTCACCAGAATGTGGATGGCTTATCGCGGTTATCAATGGTCCAGTTGGTATACCCACAGGGGGATGAGCTATTCCAGAGAATGGTCAAAGGAAGAATCGAGGATGAGCCTCGAGAAATTAAGGTGCACTTAGAAAAGTGATGGAAAAAACCGAGACTATAGATGGACAAGTATTCAAGATGATCAATGGGAAGTGGCTATTATTCCCAAAACCACCGGAAAGAGAAGCAATAGTACAAGCAGCTCACAAGGTTGTCGAGCATGGAGGCCTGAGAAAAATAACTGACCATATTTGCCAGTATTATTACTGAGAATTGATTAACTACAATGCTGCAGATCATCTGGCTTGTTGCGTGGAATGCCAGCTGCATAAACCACATAAGAATACAACTGGATACTGACTGGTCTGACCTGGATTTGCATGGCACACGGTTTCCATTGATGTGATGAGACCGCTGGTGATGAGCACAGGAGGAGTCAAATACATTATAGTAGCCATCGACCATCTGATGAGATGGGTCAAAATGAAAGCTCTAATCAGAGTTGACACCACAAGCACTGCGAGATTCATCCTGGATCAAGTAGTATATTGGCATGGATGTCTGCAAGTCCTACTGAGCGAGAATGGGACCAATTTCACGTCTCATGTGATCCCAAGGCTAAATGAAATAATTGGGATCTGAGGAGTCATGTCAGTACCATACCGGCCAGTGACAAACAGACTAGTATAATGGGTCAATGGGATGCTGGCTGTGACGCTGAGGAAGCTAGTCACAGAAGAACTTCCGCATAGGGAACATACCTGAGTTTAGTAATGTTCGCCTACAACATTAGTCATCATATGACAACGGGAAAGACGCCATTTGAATTACTATATGGGAGGAAGGCCGCATTGCCACCAATATTATATTCAGTAGTAGAACCTACGTTGGGGATGAGTACAGAACTATACTTTAGCTAACTGATGAGTATCCTGATCAAAATGCAATTTCAAGCATTTGATATAAACTTGAAGAAAAGGATACAAGAAAAATTGATGGATGATAAGAACCAACTGCATTAGAAGAATATCTAATAGGAGAAAGAGTCGCCTATTGCAATATGCATGGTTACGAGTGAAGAAACAATTTGGATGTGTTGTGGTTGGGTTCATTCAAAGTAATTGCCAAGACGGTGACCAATGCTTACTCCATTAAAAAACTCTTGGATGGAAGAATAGTAAATCGAGTCTACGTTAAGTATTTAAAGTGAGAGATCAAAGAAAAAGATAAAAGAGTTCCCAAAGGACTGATGAACCATTAAGTTGGTCATGTCCTGATGATTAGTTCAAGTCCAAAAAAGGACCTCTGAACCAATATAGATGGTTAATTCTCAAAAAAGGACCTCTGAACCTTAAAAACTGGTAGGTTTAAGTGCCCAGGACCCAGTTTGGGGGAAAAGATGGACCTCTGAACTGAGACAAGGTCAAGTCCCATAGAAATAAAGAGAGAATAAAGATAAAAAATTGATAAAAGATATTGGAAAAAAAGAGATTTTAAAATGCATAGAAAAAAAAAGCCGATATATTTTTTATAATTTTTATTTTTATTGGTTGTCCTCAGTATGGGGATGATTATGCTTATGTCGCCTCTTGGGGGAGGGAGAATGGATTGCGGTAAGAAGAAACAGCCCGTCAAAATTGATATGCAATTGGACACTTGCAAGGGCGAGACCTACACGAAACCACGTTCATTGAGCAGATGCTGAGCCCTGAGAAAACGCGACTATAGGAAAGGAAAATGATATGTTGGAAGAAGCCAATCGCAAAACCCCAGAGCAGAGAGAAAACTAGCATTAGAGAAAGAGGCAATCAGCAAATAACCCCAAGTAATCCCAATAAGGCACCAGAGCTGGAAGATTTATCTTAAACGCCTGCTGACGGGCTTCATCAAGGACACTGGACATGTGAGCCAGCAGCGAAGAAGGAATACTTGATGGAGGTTGTCAAATCATGCCCCCAATTAATGCCATCAATGGAAGATAGCAATGAGAAGCTCCAGAGAAGAGGTAGTTGTGCAGAGAGCAGATTAATAACCTGCAGACGACAATTATGGGCTTCATGGAAGCTAAAGCTGAATGACTAATGGAAGCCAGGTGAGGCTGGAAGCTTCATCAACAAACTTTGAAGAACTTGGATAGCAAAGCGGAGAGCATAAGTGGCAGTATCCTAATCCAGAAGGTTGCCCAGATCAGAGGGATTCAGCGCTAATGTCAACGCCTTGGTGACTTGGGCCTAGAGTTCAGTGTAGGGGAGCTCAAAGTGTATGCTGTTTCCAATTGAAAGCTCAGAAACTAGCACAGCGTGTTTGTAGAATTGACTGAGTCAGAAGAAGAACTCAGGGAGCAAGTCCAACCCAGCCAAGAACAAACGATCCAGAGCGACCAGCATGATCTCTGGAGTATCAAAAATGATATTCAGAGCATCAGCAAAAAGAAGCTAAATCCAGGAGGGCTTTGAAGTCCAACTCAGGAATTGACTGCAAAGGGAGAGTCAGCCGAGAGTTGTTCAAAATGATGGCCAGTCCGGTTTTGAAGGGATTGGTTACTGTTTCCAGCAATTTGATGGAAAGACTAGCCGCTTGCGCCAGACTAGGCGTATGAGTCCTGGAAGGAACATAGAAGAGGTTCTGTCAAGCATCCTGACTCATCTGCTGGAAGAGGCGGAGGTCCAATCAGATAGACTGTTAAGAAGCTGCTGGTAGCGAGATTCTGAATTTGACATATGGGCAGAACTAGAGGGGGATGTCAGACTTATATAGAAGTTGACATTATGCACTCTATAATCCATTAAGCTCCAATTTTGGGGGAATTAATCTCAAAATTAATGAGATGAGCTTTCTGAGGGAAGAATTAAGAATGACTTACAGCCAAGAGATTATGAGCGAAATAATGAGGGCAAATAGAAATAAGTATTCTTAATCAAGCTGAGAAATGAACATCGATGACAAGAGTCTCCAGTCTAGGATGCGGAGAGAATCAGGAATCCAAGGATGCTGGACCAAGAATCCTGAATATGACAGCGGGTCATATACCCTGATGGTGGGAAAACTGTATCCCGGGACTGATATTGTCATGAGTAAATCAATCATCCTGGCATAACAGAAGGTTGTGGGGACCGCGCTTTGAGTAGGCGGTAGCAAGGAGGAAGAGGAGAAACGCCATATGCCGAAGGTCATCCCAAGCAGCATTGGATATTGATGAGTGTACTCTGCTTGAACCAATGAAGTATTAAAAAAGTTGTCAAAAGTGGTGTTCACATGCCCCAGTCCTTTTCTCACTGGAAATCTAGGCAAGAGGGGGGATGTGTTGGAATTTTGCCCATATTCTCAGCCTGGTAGATTACCTGGTATCGCTAGGGGAAATTTCCTAAAGCAAAGTGAATCGGAAATTAGTTGGCCTGAATTTTGGAGGAACTACATTTGGGGGATCTTGGGATATTCGCCTGGTCATATCTGTTGGGGATCAATCCAGATGAATACCTAATATCTCATTGGGCGGAGTGGCTGACAAAATAGGGGCATCTGATAGTGATTAACTATCAGGTGTACCGATTGGGATTGGTCAGGTTTCATCACCAACTGATTGGGAATGAATAGTGAGTTGCAAGGCGAGTGATGCCACCTGCACCTAGCGAATCAATTGTTTGGTGAAGTGACCTGCCATAATGGGTAAAAGTCCCATTACCTAAGCAGGTCGCTAGCTAATTATGGTTGGTTTGCTTGGATTGAGAGGAAAATGTTAGGGACACATTTTCTGACTCTTTCCGTTTGAGGTCTCAAGGATATCCAATGATGGAATCCTAGCCAGGATGGGGAAGACCATTGCTGCCAAGATAAGGAAGGGTGATTCAATGGCAACAGCTGTCATTTCATCAAAGAAGTGTCAACCAATGGTTAGACTGCTGAATCCCCTACTATATAATTCCCTAGGATTCACTCTTGTAAAAAACATTGAAAAACACAGATTAACAGATATTAAAATATTACTATTAGTTTTCTTAGAAATATTGTTAGTTTGGCTATAGTTAGACTATCAGCATCTAGTGTGAAGTTCCATCTCAAGGATATTATTGCAGAAGGCAATACTTAGAAGACTCTCATATAGAAGAGTAAAGATCTGAGTAGGGATCTAGAGACAAAGGGAACCACAAATCAGGGATAGCTGCCGACTGTGTGTTGGGCCAAAATAGACTGTCATCATGAGATCTTGACAAAGATTGGGTGGACAGTAATATAGGGAATGAATCCCTACAAGTACGACTTGTCAAGTATTTAATTGGAAGTACTGGCCAAAGCGTTGGGCCTGATAACAGTTCAAACTCAATTACGGATAATAGTCTTTATACTATTATCAGATAATACATTCTATACAACGCGAGGTGCATGAGGAAACTGAACCTGTGCATTAAAAGGTTACTGGGTTGACAACCAATAATCAACTTAGAGTAAATTTTTACAATAAGCAAGATTGGGCGATTGAGATAGCTTTCTTTTTTGTAACAATCACTTTAGTTACTACGATTTGTTTTGAACAGCAAATTTGGATAATCACATAAAGGAAAGATGGGTGACTTTAATAACAAAAATAATACAACATGGGCGAGCGTCGCGGCAAGCGGTGCGCTTAATGGTGCAACTAAGGGCAAGAAACGCCCTGGAGGGGGACTAGGAACCCAAGCCGTAAAAAAATCGCAAACTCAGACACCTTCTGGGTTTATGGTATTTACTGTAAAGCACACGCAATACATGTACATTCAATTCAACCAACCTTTGTCAAAGGTGGAACATGGGTTTAGATACTTCCTTGGGGATGAATCACCAACCCTGTGGGAGAAAACATGTGAGGCACAGCCCTCACTTTTCCCTCACATGGTGTACATAGCCACCAACAACATGGGCCGCAGCTGGATCAATATTGGTTTTGAAAAAGCCAATAAAGTCGATGCTGCAGCAAAAATCTGCGTGGAAATTGCCCTCCCTGAGGGCAAAAAAATTGTGCGCACCGCGCGCACCAGATGGAACAAAGTGAAAACTTTGTTCATCTCCTTTGACTCACTCCCCACCAATCTTCCTCATAAGGTAATCGAGGAGGAGCTCCGCAAAGGTCTTGTGGCCTATGGAGAAATCCAACAACTCGAATTACAGCGATTTTGCTTGATGTCCGACCTGTGCACAGGCAAAGCTATCGCTGTAATCAAAATTCTTCTTAGAAGTGGAAGAGGATTTATCCAGAATTCCCCGCGCAGCAGAATTTCACTTCGCAGATGGGGGCCAGTTGGCTGCATTTTGAGTTACACCAAAACGCACACCACCCATTTGCAACCACTGTGGCTCACTGGGCCACAAGGAACATGCATGCCCTGTAAAAGAGGGCTTAATGGAAAATGATTTTTGTGAAGAAGCTATGGATGAAGATAAAAGGACTTTGCCAAAATGACTGATGGCCACCACCCATTCCGCTGGGGTGAAGATGGACTATACTCTATCGTGGACCCAGTTACAAGTAAACAGCGTAAAGCAGCACAAAAAGCCCACAAGAGAGCAGCGGCTGAAGCGGCGGTACACGCGGAATCCGCCATCAACCATGGACAAATTCGGGAGGATATTTTAGATATTCACTGATACAACCAATCAGAACAATATTCCCAGGTTGAAAATTTTCACAATAACCAGACTGAGCCACAAAGCGTCATCAGTCATGCACATACTGAGGAACAATGCAATCACAATTTGGGTGAAAATGCGATGCACAATGCAATAAAGTTGAACCTAAAAATATAAAATCCAATCAACAACCCGCACTAAATCAACATGAGACCTGTGCAGGAAAAGTTGACGCAAATGCAAAAAACTGCAATTCCCTTGATTCATTGGGCCAGATCAAGGGAACCAACAATGGAAGTGAAGGAGTTGGAGTACAGGTGCGGAGCATGGCAAAAATGAGCCGTGGTGGGATAGGACCAGAGGGTCCTCCCAACCGCTCCTGAGGCGCTGCAGGCACCTCAGTGTCAATAGGGACGTTAAACATTGTGGGAGCCAGGGCTCATACGTCCCAAGCCAAAAAGCTGGCATTCCTGCAAAAACCTCTTGTAGACATCTTGGCCATCCAAGAAACCCACTGCCTACAAGGGGAAGAAGAATCCCGGTCAACCAGGGTCGCACCATCACAATCAGTATGGACGTCTCACTGTGGGGTGATAGTCCAAAACAACAAAAAATTCAAAATTACAAATTCATCATCACACTTTCACGGTTGAGTCCTGGTAGCAACAATCACATGCCAAGATGAAATAATTTCGTTAGCATGTATCTACGCACCGTGCACTGCAACTGAGAGAAATTTTTTTGAAAAAATATCTATTCTCACCCTCCCACCAGATATCATCATGTTAGGCGATTTGAACTGCTGAGATAACCCCAATACAGATCGATGGCCTAATCCCAGGGGATACCCACCTAGACACATTGAATATCGCACAATGAAGGCATCTCTTGGCTTACAGGATGCTCTTCCCCCCAATTCACCAATCCTTCCTCACATGACAAGACCCAACATACGTGAGGGACTGCTCATATTGATGAGTAGTATTGACCACATCCATATCCCACAAACCCACCACTCAAGAATCTCCAAATTTGCAACAAAAAAGATCAAATTTTTCTGATCACCAATTAGTTACGGTGCAGTTAGCACCAACACAATTTCCACACACAGGTGTCGCCTTGGAAAAAGCTTCACCCAGAAAATATAAAATTGCCTGAAATATCTGACTGGGTTGAAAACAAGGCTACAAACCCAAAATTCACAGCCCCATTCACATCAAATCTCATCAGAACATGGGAAAATTTCAAAAAAGATTTAATCAACAAAACCCGACATATTGCATCAAGCAAGTACACCGCAGACACAGCCACAATCACGTGTACCTTGGAAGAACTAGACCACCTGGAAATAAATATACTGAGATCTGGCTATAGCCCTAATTGGGGATGCAAATGGGCAGAATTTCAGCCCAACTTAACAATCTCATCTTTGAACACCAACACAGAATTAAAGTATCAAACAAAGGTAAGTTCATAAAGGAAGGCGAAACCTGTTCAACATACTTTTTCCACCAATTCCACTTTCGTGGAAAACAGCCCATGTGCACACAGGTCCACAAGACCAACAACACCATGGCAACTGACCCTGAGGAGGTCAAGGCGGAAGTACACTGCTATTACACCAAATTATATCACGATATGCCAACAGATCCACAAAAAATTAAAGAATTTATTCAAACTACCAAGATACAAAGTACACCACCAAATTACAATATACTATCCCTAATCACACGGGAGGAGCTTTGGGAAACAATTCGCGGTGCACCACGTAGGAAATGCCCAGGGCCTGATGGGATATCCTACGAATTTTACAAAAAATATTTTCAACAAATCGCCCCCCTCCTATTGGCATCAATGAACCAGAGTTTGTTGGAAACACGCCTATTACCAATAGGCCATGAATCCTACGTTATAACCTTGTATAAAAAGGGTGACAAGTTGGACCTGGCCAACTGGCGCCCAATTGCACTCTTCAACACTGACACAAAAATTTTAACAAAAATTCTAGCAGCTAGATTAGGCGCAATTGCATCTGACGTCTTATCACCCAACCAGTTTGGGTTTATACCAGGGCGTTCAATCTGGAACAACATACACCCTGTTGCAAACATTTGCCAATCCAAAGCAACTGGTGCCCTGGTCTTCTTGGATAAGGTAAAGGTGTATGACTATGTTAGCTGGCCATACCTAAAAGAATGTCTACATGCCCTCAAACTCCCACCAAGGTTCATAAAATGGGCGATGCTCCTAACAGAATCTGCAACCATGGCTGTATGCGGCCCTGGATTCCTAACAAACAATATCAAACCACACAGACGGCTCAAACAAGGGGATCCCCTCACCCCACTGCTATACAATTTCAGCTTTGACCCGCTCCTCCGAGTAACTAACTCACGTCTCATGGGGATAACCGCACAAGGAAACCAACAGTCAAGTACTGGCCTTTGCGGATGTCTGCGTAGCAGGTATAGCAAACAATGAAGATGCCCGACAGCTGGAAACGCTCTATAGGAATACTTCAAGGTGAGCAATGCATCGCTCAACAAAAGGAAGACAGAAATCATCCTCTTAGGCAAATACACAAACAAATGGGCCACGACATCAGAACCTCACACCAACACTCGAAGAAAAAACCCAATTATTTTACCCTTTGCAACACCTCCCATCACCACTCCTGTCTGACACCTTGGAATCTGGCTAGAATCAGGGGGATATGCTAATGAGACAATGGAAAGTAACCTGTTACAACGGGTATCCAAAGCGTCGCCTCCATCAAGGGAAGAACCCCAGGACTAACAGGACGAGTTACAGTTGCTAACTCGCTCATCCTCCCAATACTGTGGTACCAGGCCCATGCGATAGCCTTCTCACCTACCTTTATAACCTCAATTCGCTTGCTTATCCAGGGCTGGCTGTGGCCTGGCTCTCACCCTCCTATACAGATGGAAACACTATTTGGCCCACGCTCAAGCGGAGGCATGGGACTAATAGATTTTGAGAGCCATGCCAATCACATCCTAGGTACCTGGATAAAGGAAATCCTTGCTCCAGACCTCCCGCAACAACATTGGTCCAGAGCAGCAAGGACCAACTTTGCACAGGCGCTCAAATTAACCAACCCACATAATCCACCAAGACTACTTTCATACCTTGCCAAGCACCCTACTGCAATGGGTCCGCATGGAACCTCCCCTCATTTCAAACATATCCTCTGAACTATCCGCCATATGGGATGGACCATAGAGAACATGGGTACTATACAGGGAAGGGGACGACCCAGCCCCCAATTCAAATTAAGAAACCCAGAAAACCACCCCCAGAGGGATATGCTCGCAACAACCCCAAGCATAGCTAGGATATAATACCTAGATATGCTGGACATTCCCTATGATTTAACCACACATAAAGCAATGTGGAAAATGACACACCACCCACTCCTACAAAAAAGGATAAGAGCAAACGCCTGGCGCTGTTTGAGAAGGACCTTTAGGACGGCGGACCGCTCCAACTCCCTCCACAAAACATGTGCAGTATGTGGTGGGAAGGGAGCCCTACATCACCACCTAGAAACATGCCCCCCAACCAAAGCTATATGGCAGGAAGTCGCACGCCTGCTCAAGATTCAAAACAAACAGGAATTCTCGATATCAAAGAGTATCTTTGCGCTCCAGATCGAGTTACCAATCCCATCTACCCTCCTCTCCCTAATAATACCCATTGCAATGTGCACAATACACACAATTGCATTAGATGCATTCAAGGGCACAGTCCCAACCATTCATGAATTTATTTACAGATTTCATGTCCACTTACTAGAGCACTTCCAAGCCTGGCTCTATGGATATATGAGACCAAGACAAAAAGAGCTCATAGAATCATGGTTTCCACTCTGGCTCCTCCACACAGACCCTTTCCTTCACACCTGCTCCATAGCAGGCGAAACCCCTCGGAGTAGTGCACCAACCCCCCATACCTGGCAGTCCCGCTGGCAACAGGGGTAACTTGAGTACCCTGGGGTGCCCAATTTTTATATTTCTTAGTTATTCTCTTAGTTTCACATATATTTGATAATGTCTGTCCCCTGGTCAGCTTACCTCAGTTAAATAAAAAAAGAATGTTGGAGGTACGAGTGCTCCAAAATCTGCTACTATGATTGGCCCATCTCCTGCACAATCTTCAAATAATATTGTGTTATCAACTATATGAGAACCAACGGCGAAAAGACTATAACGGATTCTCTGTGGAATCCTAACTATTGAAAAAATATGGCTTATAACCAAAATCGGCTTAATAAGGTAATAACTAATAATAGGATTGCTCCGACTTCTCAAACAAATTTGGGGTGTTCATTACCACATGAGCCTGACCACCATCGAGGTGAGAAGATTTTACTTGACAATGATAGGGTGCAAATTAACCAATCATTACCACATGAGTCTGACCACCGTTAAGGTGAGAAGATTTTACTCGTTGGTGATTGGATACAATTTATCAAAATGTTACCACATGGGTCAGTTTTGCCTCAAAAAATTTATCTTTAATCTGATAGGCTGAAAGCCTATATTCCCTAATTTGAATGACTTAGCTTTATAATACTTTAGCCTCAAATACCCATGATCCCGAGATATTGAACTAGTTTAAATAGGAAATACTAGTATTGAAAAAAGGACCTTTCTTAGTTTTGCCCCGCTTAAACAATAAAAAACATAAAAAAACTCTATCAAAGCGTTATTTATTACTTTTATATAAAAAGTAAATTTCTCACTTTAACAACAAATTTGTGGCATCCGTTGGTGGATCCCACAAATTGGTGCTCACTACAGGGGGTATACCCTGAATACTTCAATAAAGTATTAAAGCAATGGAGGCTGCCAAAATGAGCAGCTCATCTGAATCACGATTAATTGCTCTTGAGAAGCAACTATCCAGCTCTTTCTCCCGTCTCAAAAAGCTAGAGCAACGGCCATTCAAATTACCTATAAAGGACAGATACACCCCGGGTGAAGGGAGCATTGCTTCCTTTTGGTACGTTTATGAAGCTGCAATGGATGGCGCCACTGACAAACATAAAGTTCAGTACATTCTTCCCTGTTTAAGCCACAAAGTCCAAGAGTGGATTATTCCTCACCTGGATCCTCAGCTCACCTGGCCAGATGTTAAGAAGGCCCTATTGGCAGAATTCGGATTCAAGCAGAGCTTATACATGGAAAAATAGGCTTTCATGCGCCTTGCTATGTATGGGGGTGAAACCCTTGTTAGTTTTGCTGAGCGTTTCTATCTCACTGCTCAAAGGCTGGCTACATCTAATCTGCTTACCCTGGATGATGCTATCGTTGCCATATTAACAGGGTTAGCTTCACAACCCTCTCTCGCCAGGCATATCATATCAGTGAAACGCCACTTTACAACCTTCCGTGATATAAAAGAAGCTTTGTTAGACGTCGCCCATATTCCTTTAGGTGAGCCGCGGCCTATTGAACCGTTGAAAGTGAGGCCACATGTGCATATACTCTGTACAAAACCTACCTCTTTGGTGCAACTAAAAACGGACATCTCTCATTTATGTAAAGTGGAGATCCCTACTGTGGTTTCCCCTTCAGCTCAGCCAACAAGTGCGCGCCCTAAGGGTATATCCTCCAGAACTATTGGGGTTGTGAAAATGCTGGTTAAAGCTAAGCTAATTACCCAACCTCTCGTGGCTGTCTCCCCTACTTCAATTGCAGCCTGCCCATGTTTGAGAATACCGCTGAGGCTGGCTCTGAGGGGGGTTACGATTATGTTGGGTACTATTTAGAGGGAGCTCCCGCGGAAGTGGGGGTCCCTGATCGCCTAAACGCCAAAGTAGTAGATGAAACCACCATACCTGAGGATACCTACCTCCACCAAGTTATAGGTTGTATGGCAATTATTGACAC
The DNA here is from genome assembly GCA_022478985.1 of Massospora cicadina. Lineage (NCBI taxonomy): Eukaryota > Fungi > Entomophthoromycota > Entomophthoromycetes > Entomophthorales > Entomophthoraceae > Massospora > Massospora cicadina. The sequence continues at coordinate 25,446 of JAKSZP010008564.1, read as the reverse complement.
AGCCAGTGATGCTGATCAGCTCCTATCGAGCTTAATTCGCCCTTTACAATGAGGGCATATCATGCAGTCTATTATGAATGCTCACCCTGAGACTGCACGCAAATTAACCTCTACTTTTCATCTCAAGGAGGTCTTAGCGTTGTCAGCCAACTTTTAAGCACACTTACTAAGGTTGAAGTAGTTGTTCACAAAGTCTGGGTGATGGCTATCTTGGATACAGGTTCTCCAGTGAATGTAATCTCATCTTGGCTGATGAAAAATATTAAATTGATGCCTGACTTGGATTATATCAAAGAGTTTGGATCTGCGGGCCCAAACAACACCCACGCCCTTGGAGCTTATTCCTATCTTCCCATACGCGTTGGGAAGCTTATCCTATCAGCACCCACTGTGGCCTTAGATAATAACTCCTATGATATGCCATAGGTACTCAGTTTATGATCGAGTATGAAGGCATCATCAACATGAAGCAAGGGTTCCTATCTTTAATAAACTATGAAGTTCCATAAGTCTTATCCAACAAAGAACTCATCAAGAATGACTACACCTGCCTGGTTGAATACCCCTTTTCCACTTTATCTTTAAATTATTTCACTTCTGGGCGCAACACTAAGAAGTTTCCCGATTCAGTGGAGGCTAGCGATGGTTTCCATTTTATGTGGCAGATGAGGTAGTGATTAAGCCAGGTGAACAACGAGTGGTTGACACGAAAATCATGCTCCAAATCCCACGCCACTGCTTATTACATCTCTTAAGCATTGAGGGAGTTAGCCTTGTTGAGCCTCAGGTATTTCCTGGTGTTTTAGACCCAGCCTATCTGAGGCCTATTACTTTTATCGTTGGGGAATCTCACTGATAAGGATATACTAGTAAGAAATCATCAGGAGGTGGGCCGAGGGTTTTACTCCCTGTGGAGGAAGTTGAACAAATATACTCTATTGGATCAATGGCATATTTAGGCCTGCCCGCAGATAACCTGGTATGTACATTGACAAATGTCCATATTTCGGATGAGCTGACTTCAGATGAGTTGGAGAAAGTGCATACTCTCCTGGATGAGTATAGTGATATATTCTCGAAGTTGGACAATGATTATGGCCATATGAAGGGCTGGTGCCACTCCATCAATGTGAGTGATGCCCATCCCATTAGGTCAAAACCTTATCGCAAGTCAAAGGTGGAGGAACAAAAAATGAGGACGGAAGTCATGCACTTATTAGACGTGGGGTTATTAGTTCCTTTGCAAAGCCCTTGATCCTCCCCCTTTTGCTAACTAAGAAGAAAAACGGAGGTCATTGAGTAATTATGGACTATCGCAGGTTAAACAATCTTATGAAAAAGGATAGCTATCCTATCCCACGCATTGATGATGCCCTGGCCCAGCTTTCAGGCCCAAACTTTTTCTCTACCATGGACTTGGCCAGTGTTTATTAGCAAATGGATCTGTCTCCTCAAGATCAAGAGAAATGCGCGTTGATATGCAGTGAAGGTCTTTTCCAACCCACGCAATTACCTCAAGGGTTGTGCAATGCACCTGCCTCTTTCCAGCGTGCAATGGATCACATTTTGCAGGATCTTAAGTTAACCTGCGTTATTGTCTACCTCAATGACATTACCATATTATCGAAGTGTTTTAATGAACACCTTGATCATTTGAAGGAGGTATTCCAATGCTTACGATGCTCAACTATCAAATTAAAGCCTTCAAAGTGAACTTTTTTTCAAAAGAAACTAAATTTCCTCGGACATACCATTTTTTGAGAGGGTATCCAACCCATACAAGATAAGGTTGAAGCGATTGCCAGAATGCCACCCCCCAAAAACCTACGGGATATACAGGTAATTTTAGGGATGATGGGGTACTACCATCAGTTCATCCCTAAGTTTGCCCAACTCAGCGAGCCCCTTGTTTGCTTACTAAAAGAATATACCTTTTCAATGGGGCACTGAACAGAAGGCTGCATTTGAAACAATGAAGTTGCTGCTGCAAAAACGGCATATCCTGAAGCATCCTGATTATGGAAAACCATTTATCTTGTTTGCAGACGCTTCAGATTACGCTTTCAGGGCCATCCTAGCCCAATTAGATGAAAAAGGGGTAGATCATCCTGTCTCATATTTTAGTAAGATGCTATCAAAGGCAGAACGCAACTATAGTGTTACTGAGAAGGAGTGTCTTGCCGTTCTGAAGGCAGTGAAGCATTAACACCCTTTTTTGTATGGGACCTCTTTCACTGTGATTACGGACCATGCATCTTTAAAATGGTTGCAAAACATGAAGGACCCTACGGGGCAGTTAGCTCGCTGGGCTCTAAAGCTCCAGCATTACAATATAAAGATTGAACACTGCACTGGAAACAGCCACATGAATGTCGATGGGTTAACGCGGCTGCCCATCCTTCACTTAGATAACAGTGAAGCGGAGCGGCTGTATGATCTTTTAATGACCCCAAATGACTGGGAAGATGAGGATGAGCTTGTACAGAAGATGTTGGCCTGGCAGTCCTGTACACTAAAGTATAAAGTGGGAAGTTGTATAAACAATTGGGGGCTAAGTGGTTGCCTTACCTACGGCCCTTGGAACGTGTACCTGTTATCCTAGAAGCTCATTCAACTTTAGGCCATGGAGGAGTAAAGAAAACCTATGAGTGGAATAAGGATCGATATTTTTGGGAGGGAATCATGTAAGCCATCATTGAAGTCTTGGATGCTTGCCTTACGTGTAAGAAGCAATCTTGTTCAAGACTAGATACCAATATCAGCCAACTACCCCACAACATCCGTTCCATACCCTAAGCTTAGATGTAGTAGGGCCGCTTTCTCAAACCACAGGTGGAAACAGATATATTTTGGTAGGCATCGACCACTTCACGAAGTGGGTTAAAGCTATGGCGCTGCCAGCCCAAACTGCTAAAGCCACTGCCACCTTTCTTCATCAAAAATTTTCACTTGACATGGATGCCCTCAAGTACCACTCTGTGATAACGGGAAAAATTTTACATCCAGAGTAGTCAAAATCTTAGCTGCTTCCATGGGAGCCCAGCAACTGTTCTTAGCTCCATATAACCCATCAACCAATGGTACAGTGGAGCGAGCAAATGGTACTCTGGTTTCTTTTTTATGGAAAGTGGCTTCGTCTGATCCCCTTCATTGGGATCATTATCTCCCAAGCGCTTATGGCTTACAGAATTAGCTATCACCAGATTGTGAAAATGTCCCCTTTCCGAGTTTTGTATGGCAGGGAATTGGGCATACCTGCTCTTTTAGCTAAGGATGTCTTCTCTAGAGGAGAGGAACCCGAGAAAGCCATGCAAAGTTTATCTAACTGCATCATTCAGATTCAATCAGAGGCTATGACCAACCTTGCAAAAATGGTTACTAAAGTAGGCCAAGCTGCCAATGAGCTCCGAGCTCCTCTACCTTCTTTCCAAGTGTTGGATAAGGTTTTTAAATCTATAGCGGTGAAGGCTGACCATGGGACGGACACTTCCGAATATGACTCAGGAAAGACAAACTTAGTACCAGGGGAGGCACCCAGAGAAGCAATGCTATGTCTTGTTGCCAGCGGGAACGCCACTTATGGGGAGGGGGAGGGAACGTGTGAAGGGGCCGTAGCCACTATTGAGCACGTGTGGAGGAAGGGGTCTGATTTGATGAACCAGACTGGGAACCAGGAGGAGACCAGCTGTCTGCAACGTGGTGGGAGTTATCCGAACAACCACGCTTGAAAGTGGTCCACCAAATGAGACCAGAATCTGTGGGCCGCTTCTGTGAGGGTGGGGGTAGAACCTGCGATGGCATCTAAGACAATCGTGTGGATGGTCCACATGGCGATTGCAACCACCAAAGCACGAAGGGAGGGTGGAAGGGTGGAGGCCATTGATGAAGCAAACATATCTCTAGACAGACTGAAGGGATGCGTTTGATCCTAGCCCAGCAGACGTTGAACTTCGCGCCATATCACTTTAGAGGTGGGGCACTTCTCCAGGCGGTGGAACAGTGTTCCATATGGCCACACACGACACAGGATGAGTGTAAAGCTTTAGAGCGCTCAGCTGTATGATACACCCCCTCAGGAAGCGCCACACATGGGAGCGGACTTGAGACTGCAATAGAGGATGGTGTGCGTATTTCCAAATAGTCTTTTGGGTCTCAGTGGAATAAGGGAAGTCCATCATGTCCAGGTAGTCCACCCTGGATAGGACATGGGGTCAAATGGGGATCACGCCATCGTGGATGGGTAGCCCCTGTACCTCTTGTGTGAACTGAGGAGAGGGGCGGCCTCTTTGGGTTGTATGTCTGCTAATACGAATTCTCCACTCTGCGCTTTGCATGGAGAGTAAGATTCGTTTGTAGTGGGTTTTAGTCCCGTGAGGACCTGTGGCCAATGTGTGTGATGCGAGGTATTTCATCAGGGAGTGGGGGTTTGATGGATTGTTGAGGCCCAAGGCTCAGGAGAAGTTGGAGTGAGCCTCGTGGGACCAGTGTTGGGATGAGAGTGTAGGAGCGGTGACGGCCGCGATCCAGGTGCCCAGGATCTTGGCTGCATGGGCTTTGAAGTCAAGCATGCTCATGCCACCTTGATGATGAGGGCCAAACATGACCTCTAGCCGTACTGGTGGAGGGCGGCCTGACCAAAGCCATCCTTGCAGCAAAGCATAAAGGGATTTGAAGAAGCTTGGGGAGAAGGGGATGGCGTGGGCTCCAAACCAGACTTTACATAAAGCATAGAGTTTGCAAGAACAACCCTGCCAGTGAGGGTAGTAGGGTGGGCTCTGAGAGAGGCGATTCGCTTCGTCACGTTGTCCAGTATACGGCACTCCATTACTGCTGATGCATAACCGCCTGCCTCCATCTACACGCCCAGATGGCGCACTGGTCCTATGGTAGGGCGTGGCACGAAGGGGAGCACCAGTGGAGCGGTGTGTGTTGAGTTAGTAAGGCGTGGACGTGGACGAGCAGATGGGCTGGGTTGGGAACTAATTGCTGGGGCCCAGCAGTTCTGAGACTGACCAAGGAGGATGATTTCGGTTTTGGAGGCGTTCAGTGCCGCGTTGCTTACCCGGGAATATTCCTGGATGAGGGCTTCAAGCGCGCGTGCATCTTTGTTATTAGACACCCCCACCACGCAATCATCTGCAAATGCCATCATCTTGACTGGGGTTTGGCCTGGCACATGGACCCCAGTGAGTTGGGCATTCACATTTCGCAGTAGTGGGTCAAGGCTGAAGTTGTATAAGAGTGGGCTTAGGGGTCCCCTTGTTGCAAGCCCCTTTGAGGGCGGAACTACTTCTGTTAGGATGCCTGGGCCACGCACTGCCATTGTCACAGATTCCATGAGCAGCATTACCCTGTTTATGAAGCGGGGGGGTAGGCGGAATTGATGGAGGCAGGCCCTTAGGTATTCCCAGTTTATTCTATCATAGGCCTTTTGTTGGTCCAAGAATACCAGTGCCCAGAGGCTGTGGACTGACATGCATTAGCCACGGAGTGCACGTTATCCCAAATCGACCTTCTGGGGATTAAACTGAATTGTTCTGGGGAGATGGTGGCAGATGCTACAGTCCCTAAACGGTTAGCCATGATTTTTGTTAAAATTTTGGTGTCTGTGTTTGTTAGAGAAAGGGGGCGCCAGTTGGCTAAGTCAAGCTTATCCCCTTTCTTGAAGAGTGTGACAGTAAAGGCCTCATGTCCTCCTGGTAGGAGGTGCATTTCCAACAGGCTTTGATTGAGTGAGGCTAGCAGCAATGGGGATATATATTTAAAATATTTTTTGTAGAACTCATATGGAATGCCATCTGGGCCTGGGCATTTTCAGTTTGGCACACTGCAAATGGCTGTCCATAATTGTTCGGAGTAATTAAATTCATTATTTCTGGATATCGGAAAATGGTGCGGATATGAGCTCAGTTGAGAAATTCTGCCATTTTGGCTGGCTGAATTGGTTCAGCTCGGTATAACTTGGAGTAATATTTTTGCATTTTGATTGCCACTTTGGCCGGTGTGTCTGCAATGGAATTATCCAATCCTCGTACCTGTGTGCAGGCCACGCTCTGGCATGGTGCGAAATTTTTTTTAAAGAAGTATGCGGTGCACTTGTCACCTTTAGTGATGCGTGTGGCCCTGTATTAGACAAAAACCCAATGTTTGTGTTGCCTTTCGAGTGTATTGAGGTGGGCAGCTGCCTCCACCTACTTCCAGCCACATGCAGGGCTGTATCCTGTGGCTGGAATTTTGGACTCCAAATGGGCCAATTCTGCCAGAGCGCGCAAGATAACCACCGATGTGGCTCATGAGCGTCTGGAGGAGAGATGGCGATAGTGGCAGATGGTGTCCTCTTTGAAAGTTGCCCATGTGGAAATGGGGTCCGCACATAATGGTGCAACAAATGATTTTGCCAAAGTTGCTTCTTCCACCCACGTGGAAAATCCTGGCGACGCGAGCTTGGGGGATGGATTTTGCTTAATGTGGGGCCTTTGCAACTGTGACGGGTAAGTGGTAGGTTATTGAGACCAGTCAGTGGTCGAAGAATTCCATTTTCGTTGTTTTGAAGTGGGAGATGTGGGGTTGGAATTTCGCCGGCGCTAGAATAAGGTCAATGAATGTCATGGACCTAAATTGGCCGTTGTGGACGTGGGGATGCGTCATGTTTTCAAGCAGTGGGGCATGTCATGGCTGTGCATCCATTAACCCAAGGGAGGCTTTTAGAATGCATAGTTCTATGTGACCCTTTGGGGCGTGGGGTGAGGGAGGCCACCGGTCCATTGGTGAGGTTAGCCAACAGTTCATGTCGCCAACTAGGAAAGAATCAGGGGGTAGTGGGAGGGATTTGACCGACGAGAAAAATTCCCAACGCTTGTGTGCACCATTTGGGGCATAGATGTTGATGATTGCATGCTCAATGTCAGCCCACGAGAAGGTGACAATGAGCACTCAGCCATTTAGGAATGTTTCTGAGGATGTGAATTTGAAAAAATTATTTTTCTGAATTAGCACCCCATAGTGCTTTGACCAAAAGGATAGGGATGGGAGGAGCATTGTTTTTCAAGCTTCCTCGGAACCTCATGGACTATAGGACTCCTGGATGGCCAGGAAATCCATGGGTAAATTGTGTTGTAAAAAACTCAGTTTCCTAGCCTGGGACGGGGAGGCCTTGAGTCCAGTGATATTCAACATCCCTAGAGTGAAGGTTTCCCCCATCGCACCTTAGGTGTGAGGGGGTGGGCCCCAGGTCCACCAGCCTCTTCCAGGCCTCCACGGGCTTTCACAGCAGCGTGGGTGTAAGCAATGCTATCAGGGTTTTTGTTAATTTTTGTGGAAAGAGTCGCGTTGGCTTTGGCCTTCACTTTTTGTTTTCCCGACGTCGGACGAATTTTTTGCGGTGCGGATGAGTTTGGTGCACCGTCAAGTGGGTCAAAAATTTTTTATTAGTTGGGATAGGTCCCAAGTCAGTTTTGACCGGAGCTTGGGTGCAGCGATTGCGTGAGATCTAATCTCCCATTTGATCCTCAGATTGAGTGGCCCGCTCAGCATGGGCTTCCCAATCTGATTGCATGATGGATTCCTGAGTCACTTCCACTGCGAAGGTCTCCATGTCCTCCTGGCGTTGTGAGTGTGGGATGGTGGTGGTGGCCTTGGCCGCTTCCTTGGCCATGGCCCTATGGGCCTGCTTGGCCTTCTTCCACTCTTGCGGGGAGATGGGCTTTACCAATAGGTAGCAGCCTTGTGCTCCCCACGGGAAAGCCTCCTTGGTGCTTGTGGTTGGTTCGTAGTGCGCCTCTCCGCTGGCCATGGCCACTGAGGGGTGCTCTTGGAATGTGACGCCCTCCTTGATGGGGCATGCGTGCACCTTATGGCCGAATGTGTCACAGTGGGTGCAAATGGGGGGAGCGCTGTCCACGGTTACCTGGAATGGGTGGGTGGTATGCCCTGTGATGTCAATAAAAATGGAGTGCAGCATCTGGGTTAGGTCCTTCGTGATCTCCTCAGTTGGGGTCAGAACTGCGATGGCTTTGCCAGTGCACAGGTGTGGCATCAGCATGAAGCGTTGCATTTTGAAAGATTGTATTTCGCCATATACAGCGAGACCATCTTTCAGGTGTTGCTCCAAAATGTCACGTTTTACCGTAGTAAGCAAAAAGTCAAACGTGAGGAAAATTTGGTTTGATTTTGTCCATATGGTGTGTTTGGTTTTTACACCCGTTGCCCTTCAGGGAGGTTGATCACTATGCGCACCGCTGCAGCCTCATCTGCTGCTATTTGCTTTTGAAACTTAGGTCCAGCCAACCGCATGACATGGAGTGAGGTGCAACGTACACCGCGGTCAGGAAAATTTTGTGTACATCTTCACAAATTTTTTCCCATAAGGCCGTTTTTTGGATGTCCAGATACACATGGACTCCAAATTCCACCAACAAAAGTGGCTGGGAGTGTGGCATGTTGATGTACTGGTTGCATCGTTCTTGCCACATGAGTATCTCTGGGGAAATTGTGACTGCCAGTTTTTTGAGATTTTTGTCTATTTCGCCAGATTCTCCGGGCGTTTTTGAACGTTGGAGGCCGTGGGCCTTCCGCCTACTCCTCTTAACTTACTTGCCCAACTGCTCCCTGACATGGGCGCAGACTAATCTCCTCTGTGAGATTATCAAACTAGATTTAGTCTTGAATTGAATAGGTTGCAAAAATGTTTGCAACGAGAAAGAAAAGTTTTAGTGTTGGATAAGGTTTTATATTACCACAATTGCATAACTCCACATAGTGGCAAACTTGGATCAATCTGGGAGGGGCCATTTACCATCATTTATAGAAGAGGAAATGAGTATTTTATAAAAGTCTTTGGCTATAGGAATTATCATAAATTGGGTACATGGCCGCTTCCTATGACCCTACACCCCTCCCAACATTCTTGAGGGGGGCAAAGTCAGACAATCTCCTTCTCAACTTAAGAAAAAGAATGTTGGAGGTATGAGTGCTCCCAAATCTGCTACTATGATTGGCCCATCTCCTGCCCAATCTTCAAATAATATTGTGGTTATCAACAATATGAGAACCAATGGCAAAAAGACCTTGGCAGATTCTCGGTGGAAACCTAACTATCAGAAAAATATGGTTTATAACCAAAATCGGCTTAATAAGGTAATAACTAATAATAGGATTTCTCCGACTTCTCAAACAAATTTGGGGTGTTCATTACCACATGAGTCTGACCACCGTCGAGGTGAGAAGATTTTACTTGTTGGTGATTGGATACAATTTATCAAATTGTTACCAAACGGGTCAGTTTTGCCTTAAAAAATTTATCTTTGCTCTGATAGGCTGAAAGCCTATATTCCCTAATTTGGATGACTTAGCTTTGTAATACTTTAGCCTCAAATACCCATGATCCCAAAATTTTGAACTAGTTTAAATAGGGAATACTATTATTGAAAAAAGGACCTTTCTTAGTTTTGCCCCGCTTAAACAATAAAAAACATAAAAAAAAACTTTAACAAAGCATTACTTATTACTTTTATATAAAAAAGTAAATTTCTCACTTTAACAATAAATTTGTGGCATCCGTTGGTGAATACCACAATGACAATGTATGGCTGTAGTGACCAACAAAAAACTGTCACCGTCATGAAAATCTTGATAATGTGTGCCAAAACCTACTTTTGCCTTACCTTTGTGGGGAGAACTGGTTTTACAAGGAGGCGAAGGAGGCGATTCTGACCAAATTCAATAGTTCAGATAAGATGGCAGCTCGGAAACAAGAATTCTGGGTATTCAATTTAAGAAGGACATAACATTGGTTGCATTTTTTGATCATTTCTATGAGGAAGCACATATCCTCAATGGGGCCAACATGATGATTAATTTTGATGGGAGAATTGTAATGCAGAACGCATTGTGCCCTCATTGAGAATTTCACTGAATGATGTCATCCACTTTGACCAGTAAATACACCATTGCTAAAATGGTAGAACACTTAAAGGTTCTATCAGCAACGTTTGATGCACCAAATCAGACATACAAGCTGATAACCAGTCAAACAATAATAAGGGACCAGGACAATTCCCCGTCAAATCCAGAGATTTCAACAATTTTGGGAATTAAGATAAAAAGTATGAAGGAGCTAGACCTTCAAGCCTCAGTTAACTTGCAATAAGTGTAGACAGCCTGGACATTTCGCCAATAACTGTGGACAATTCAAACTAAAGGATCAGGTTAACTTAGTCCAGCATAAGGATAAACAAGAAACTTCTGACGGGCAGGGAAAAGACCATGCAGTCTAAATGTGGAACAGTCTAGAACCGCAGGTAACCAAGTTCCCCAGATAAAGCAGATGGTTTGGACAAGTCATATCTATTTGTGGATGAGCCTGAATTAGATTCCCTTCATCAGATCATTTACCAAGATATAAACGCAATAACGAGATCAAAATCAAAGGGGATTGCCTCCAAAATTATACAGGAGGTAGCTCACCTATATGCCCAACAGATAGTGGAGAAGGTCCAAAATGCCAAAAACAAGATGGACTTAGTGAATACCAAGCTAGACGGAGTTAATGTATCAATTTCAATTGGTACAATTTGAGAGTGTTCCCTGATATGTCAGCTCAGTTAATTCATACCCTGGATTTGGCCAACAAATCTGTTATACATGCAGTAAACAATAGCTTATCTTATTTTTCCAAGTGCATGTATACGGATATTTTAGTGAACCAAATCCACGTCAGAGCAATAATTGACAGTGGAGTGCCAATCAATATAGTATCGACCAAATTAGTAAAGAATTAAAGGCCAAACCAGATTTGGAGCACTGGAAGCAGTACGGGATGGCAGGCCCTAACTCTCCAACTTCCTATGGGGCTTATAGTGCTCTTATACTACATTTTGAATCCTTGGTTGTATTGATGCCAGCAATTGTTCTAGCCAACCAGAATTATGACATACTCATTGGCACTGACTTCATGCAGAAGTATGGGGTCAAATGTGACTTTGAAGAAGACACTTTGATGATTTTGGGGCAAACATTGCCACTGGTTTATCAACTTGAAGGGAAAGCGCCCCTCAGTAAACGGAATAATTTAATCAATTTAGTCTATAAGGATGGAATACTACCTATTGGTTACAAATTTGTCAGAAGAAAAGCCCAGAAATTACCTAAATATGTAAATGAGAATTGTGGAATCCCAATATGTTCTAAAGAAGATGTCATAATCCAGCTGGGAGTGAAGCAAATCATGGAGACCGGACTGAATTTGGAGATCCCAGAGCAGTTATATTTGAAAATTGAAGCTCCTTGACAACAATTGAGGATTGAACCTTGGGTAGCCCCATGAATTTCAGTCCCTGGTCATGAAGAGATTCAGATCCTTTTGGCTAATCTGGGTAAATCTTCAATAAAGGTCAAATGACACCAGATGGTCATATTCACCCAACTAAAACTGGTATCAGAGATTCATTCCTTCTACAAATTTGGTGAATTGGATGAATTGGGACTTCCAAAAGAAAATGACAGGAATATCCATATTCTAATTGACTAGGATCAGTTAGTCAGATTAACGGAGGACCAGAAAGACAAAGTTCTGGCCTTATTCAAGAAATACTGAGTTATTTTCATTCAGGACAACCATGATCTCAGATGTTAAGGATGTTTTACACCGAGTCAATACTGGGGATGATGGACCAATTTGATTGAGGCCTATTTGATGGTCCAAGGCGTCAGAGGCAATTGTTGCCAAGGAATTTGAAAACTTTTAGAGCATGGAAAGCTCATACTGTTGTCCAGCCCATGGGTGAGCCCTATAAAATAGTTAAGAAGAAAGATGGTTTAAATCAAGTTGTAATAGATTACTGATGGTTAAATAAAATCATGGAAAGGACTCGTACCCCCTGCCTAGGATTGATAACGCGCTGAATTGGTTAGGAAGAGCCAAGTTTTTCTCCACCATGGACTTAATCTCCAGATATTGGCAGATAGACAAACAACCAGAAGACCAAGAGAAGTGTGCTATTATCACAGCACAGGGGTTGTACCAGCTGATGAGGATGCCTCAAGGCTTATGTAATGCCCCATGACATTTCAATGGGCTAAGGTCACGATTTTGTCAGATTTGAAGTTTTCCTGTGTCCTGGTCTATCTGGATGACATTAATATATTCAGCTGAACATTTACCAATCACTTAAAACATCTTGAGGAAGTATTTAAAAGACTGGCTTCAATCAATCTCAAAATCAAGCCAGTAAAATGCCATCTCTTTTAGGAGGAATTAGAATAATTAGGATTCATAATTAACGCTGAGGGACTTAAGCCCAAAGTCCAAAAGATAGAAGCAACTAATTGGATGCTGGTCCCCAAGAGTGTATGCGATTTTCAAGTTTTCCACGAAATAGTCAGCTACTATTGCTGATTCATTAAGAATTTACAAAAATAGCTGAGCCACTTTTCCACCTATTGAAAGATCCGAAGAAGGGATTCAACTGGAGTGATGAGGCTCAACATGCATTTGATGAATTGAGGAAATACTTGATGATGAGTCTGATACTAAAATAGCCTAATTTTGAGAAGCCATTCATTATTTAATCTTATATGTCGCTGATGGCAATAGGAGCCATCCTTAGCCAAGTGGATGATAAGGGGGATGAACACCCCGTGGCAGATGTCAGCCAAACACTGTCAAAGGCCGAGAGAAACTATATAGTTATGGAGTGAGAATTTCTTATGGTTATCTATGCATGCAAGCAGTTTCAAGTCTATATCCACGGAACACACTTCAAGAACATGAACAGCTATGCCTCTCTCCAATGGCTTCATAACCTTAAAAAAACATAAGGGAGATTGGCGCGGTGGGCTTTGTAGTTAAAGGCCTACAACTTTGAGATAGAACATTGGGTGGGAGATAATAATCAGAATGCTGATTGTCATCTAGGTTGCCAACAGTTCTTGCTGTACAAGATCGTGCTGATGACCTATTTGAGCAAATGATATATGGGGAATTGCAGGAAGAGCCAATCAAAATTCAAAAAGCGTTAAAGAAGGCAATGAAGAATACTAAGCTAATTAATGGATAATCATTCAAAACAATGGATGAAAAGAGGCTTTTTTTAAAAACCATTCAAATGCACTGAGATAAATTGGGCCACCCACAAGGTCGTTGGACATGGCGGGTTAAAGAAGATGCTTGAACATATCTGGCAATACTACTATTTGGAGTCCCTGAGTTACGAAGATTGCAATTATATCACCTGTTGCATGGAATGTCAGATCCATAAGCCACATAAAAACGTGACAAACTACCAAATAGTGAAGCCAGGGTTTGTGTGGCACACAATTTTGGTTGACATTATGGGGCCACTAAATGTGAGTACAGGCAGTGTATGCTACATAATAGTAGTGATTGACCACCTTATGAGATGGGTCAAAACCCAAGCCTTGAGTCAAGCAGTTACCCTAAGTACCGCCAAATTCATCCTGGAGCAGGTGGTATACCGACATGGGTATCCCCAAGTGTTGCTGAGCAACAACGGGACTAATTTTATCTCATTTGTAATTCCACACCTGAATGAACTAATGGGAATAAAGGGGGTGGTGTCTTCACCCTATTGGCCTAAAACAAACAGAGTTGTGGAACAAGGCAATGGTACACTTGTTGCTATGCTAAGGAAGCTGATCTCAGGTAAAGCATTATCTTGGGTGTCTTATCTAAGTTTGGTAACTTTTGCATATAATATCAGTTTCCATTCAGTGATGGGAAAAATGCATTCAAATTTAAAGTATGGTCATAGAGCAGCATTGCTGCCAATTCTCTATTCAGCAGTGGAACCAACTCCAGGGATGTGCGCGGATAAATATCTATATCAACTTGCAAACATAATAGTGGATCTCCAATCTCAAGCATGTGATACAACAATCAAGAGAAGGATTCATGCCAAAAAAGCTGATGATAAGAGTCAATCCAACCTTAGGAAATTACTGTTGGATATCAAGTAGCCTATTGTGATACACATGGGTTCAGTCACTGAAATAAGCTAGATGCATTATGGTCAGGACCATTTGAGGTTATTGAAAAATGGCAAATGATGCCTACACAATCAAATATATATCCAATGGTCATGTGAATAATAGAGTACACAGCAAAATTATTAAAAAATGGTATTTAAAAAAATAAAAAGAACTTTAAAAAATTGAAAAAAGGAAAAGAATGAAAAAAGTTATTTATTATTTTTAAATTTTTATTTTTTATGCCTTGGGTTGCAAATTGCGAGCTTTTCTTTGACGCCTCTGGGGGAGGGAGGTTGAACAATAATTTTGTGAAAGAGGTCACTGAAGTTGATCTGATATCAGATACTTGCAAGGGATAGAGCAAGCCAAAACCAAGTTTTTTGAACCTGAGGTGGATTCTGCAAATAAGCAAAGATGGGAAGAGAGATGGGGACGTCCAGTTTGGCAAGTTGGGAAACCCCAGATTGGGGAGGGAAACAGCAATGCAAGAATATGCAATCTGCAAACAAGTCCATATAATCTCGATATGGCACAGGCGCCAGAATCTGTGTCCAGAGTGCTTGATGACGGGATTCATCAAGAACACTTGGCATATGAGAAAACAGCAAACAAGGGAAATGTGCAAGTGGCTGCCAAACCATACCACCAATTATCACCATTAATGGAAGCTATTGCCAGATATTCCCAGCTGTGAAGTAATTGTGCAGGCAGTGAACAGCATCCTGAAGGCGGTGACTGTGGGCCTCCTGAACCTGGAAGGGAAAGGAATGGTGAAAATTTGGTGATGCGTGGAGTGAAGTAGCCCATAGGTGAAGTAATTGCCCTGCGAATCAGAGTGCAAAGGAGGCAGAATACCAATCAAGTAAATTATCAAGGTCACAAGGTGCAAAAGAGATATTAAGTGCCTCAGTCAATTTACCCTGAAGTTCATGGTACAGAAGCTCAACGTGATCATTGTTACTGATTGACAATTTGGTAGACAAGATAGCTGGCTGATAAAATTGGCCAATACAAAAAAGGAACTCAGAAAGAAGATCCAACTCAATTAGGAAAGATTGATCCAAGTTGGAAGAAATTGCTTCGCTAGGCTTAATAGCAATTACTGGATTTAGAACAATGGGAGCTGAATCCAGTAATGCCTCGAAATTGAGCTTGGTTACATGAGAATGAGGAATGAATGAATGAGAGTTTATTGATGAAACAGCCAACCCTGTCCCCTCCTCGGAAATTGGTACTGTTGCAGGAAGAGCAGAAGAGGAGATTGTCAAATCAAGTTGACTTGGGGGGTTGGATATAGCTGGACCGTAAAGGATACCCCTTAAGGCAGTTTGTGACATTGCTCAAAAATGTGAGGAGTCCACTTCATTCAGACTAGATAAGATTCATTTGTAGAAGGAATTATTCGATGAAGATATTCTTAACTTATGGTCTGATTAAGCAGGGGATGTGTGGGAATTTAAACGACCACATAATCCAGCTTGAAATTCATTTAAGCTTCAATTAATTATAAATAATTAGTTCATTTATTTGATTTAGCTTTGAGATGTTGATCAATTATGCTGTCTCTTTGATGATAATCACCAATTAAATGGTTAATTGTAATTCATAGAGGATCAAATCCAATGGGAATTATAATTCCTATTTTGTCAGGGATTGTTGCTGACAACGGGGATATGAGTAAATTGGCTCAAAATGGGTAATTACTCATGAGAAATCGTTGGGTTTGGTAGCTGACATGTGGGCTGATATGAATAGCGATTTAATTACGCGATTCCTTGTGAATATCAGCTGGTATATTTCCTAAAATTGAACCAATATCTCCTTTTCGTTGGCTAGGTGTGCTGAGATCATCATAGATATCTCTTTTTGTCAGCTAGGCATGCCGAGACCCTAATGGATATCCCTTTTCTGTTGGCTAGGTGTGCCAAGAATCTTGTTGTTACCATAAATACCCCTAACACATGCCCTTCATCATTTTACCCTATAAATATTCCATCACTCTAGTAATAATAAACAACTTAGTACTGTGAATACTTTATTGTTCTCAATTGTGGATTTTTTACTTCAAAGTGAAGTTGTGAAGAAATCTTACTGTCTAAGTGTCAACACCAGAGTGAGGCTGAAGTCACTTCAAACCTTATATTGCCAGAGTAAGGCTAAAGCTACCCAATTATTTAACTCAACTAGGGTAATTGTCTTCATACAATTAGCAAATTAGTGTTTATTCCCAGAGCCAATAGTTAAGTGAACCTGTGCACCAGTAGGAACCCCGCGGTTTTTATATGCTGGGTTGTGAATCAGTCAGCAACCCAAATTTATCTAGCGACCCAAACTTATGATTCTGAAGGACCTCCTCAACTGGGGTAAGTGTAAATATGCCACTATTTAATGTCAGCGGATTTGCACCAGTCCATTATGAAGATTGCTACCAAGGCTTATGATTTCCCCATGCCTCAGAAGTATAAAGACTGGGGCCACATGATGCTCAATCCATAATTGCTGATAGGGCCCAATGACCTCCCCATATAGTCTAGCAGGCACTTCCACCTCAAACAATGTGTTTAAAATTACTTGGTGTCCAGAGGGATAGATATAGAGCCAGCAGCTCTAAGTGGTAGCCCTTGATATTCATATATGCGATGAGGAAGGGCTTGTGTCTTGCTCTTTAGTTGATGGTAACAAACCATAATCACCTCATCACCATATGTAAGGTTAATATGACCCACGTGCACCCGATTTTGACATCCTGCTGGAAGGGAAGTAGATTGGGATCCACTGCCCAGGATTTTGAATGGTCTCCGCTGTCATATCAACAACAGCCTCAAAGTGGCGCGCAAAAGCGGTTCTGATTAACAGATCATAGTTCTTGTTTGGTAGCACTATGGCTGGGGCTACAATGACAATTGACCCACACAGCAAGGGTAGCACGCTGTAAGCTCCTTCAGAGACCATGCTTTTTCGCGCCTGCAGTCCATACACCATATGATGTTCCAAGTCATGTTTTAATCCAACTTAGCCCCAACTTTGTTGGACTTATGCTATTGGGGCACTTATATCAATTATAGTGCAAACTTGGGTTGTTGCTGCAACGATGTCACAGTAAGTACACTCAGAGTAAGAGGCATTCTGATTTTTTTAAAACTTGCACAAATAAAGGATCTCATTTTCTAAGGAAGCTCAAGATACCCTCCCCGACTTTAGGGTATTCTTTAACAATAACGTTCACAGGGAGAGCAGTGTTTACCCCTTTTAAGAGAAGCACATCAGCGAATGGATATAGTTAATCTGTAGAAAGTTAAAAACATTTGAAAAGCATAAGGCTTTGGTTGCTCCTAAGGGCTATCTTCTGCCATGTCCTTAAATTGCGCTTGTGTCATCAAATGCACCCTCCAACTAGCAGCTGTTATAGGAAGGCGTTGCTGTAATGAGGAAATTACACTGAATGTACAGGGATAGGTTTAAGTGGGAAGTTTTGAGTCAGAATAGGAGAGGTAGAGAGTCCAATCTCTACTCCGCTCTGCCTTTTTCCTGATAGCACTGATCCTGCTGTATGTGATGGACCAGATTTGTAGGTGAAACCTCATGCCAGGTGCTCTAGCTGACCACAATCATAACGATTAACCCCATACGGCCTGCGTCCATTATTGTTGAAAGATAACCCACGCTGAAAGGTAGACTGGAACTGATTGGCGTAAACAGATTCAACCTGATAGGTGAACTGCTGATTGCAACTCAGTTGAGGGCGAGGTGCATAGTGATTATAAGGCTGGGGATTACTAAGCAAAATCTAAGCAAGGCGGGGTAATCTCTCCAAATAAGAAAGTTTGGCAACGGATGCAGTATGCTTTCACTCTATAGAGGTGGAGAAAAGGTAGCGGGTAGATGGCGCAAAATGTTAACAATCTTAAGCAACATTATGTTGTCCTCTAAATATGGAGCCATAACATGTACCCTCATAGTATGGCTTCACTGAGGAGGTCATTGCAATGCAAACTTCTGATTCAGATAAAGTCCCTGCCCTAATTAACACATGAGCTTCTGCCATAAATTGATCAGCAAAGCAGTAAGGGTTCATTACGCTGTAACCCAATGGTCAAGAAGTCTGCCTTCCACTGCGACATCTTTGCAGTACCCCAAACAACCACAGCACCTTGTCCTTCAATTCCTGGTAGGTAACGGAACTGTTGGGAAGGTAACAAGTGACTTGGTCGGTGCTTCCAACATCCAGGTTGGACACTAATAATTTGGTTTTACACCAATCTGAAGCTCCTTCTACTGAAAACTCAAAATGCTTGAAGAACCCATGAATATTATTATCACGATTGAACAGAGGAAGCTTAACACTACAAACTTCTTGAAGAAGCTCATCCTGCTGCTTGATTACAGCGTCCATGGCAATTTTGAGTTCCACATATCCACTGGGTGCAGCTTGGTGTGAAGATTCTCTGTTAAATCAAGCCTGATGCGCCATGGCTGATGACTGATGATTTTAAAGATTATAATTGATCAATGTGCCTTCTGTAGTGAGCATCACTGTTATAAAATTGGTGGTATAGAAAGGATACGCCAAGGATTTATTACAGGTTTATGCCCAATGAGCAATAGGACCAATGATATAGAAATCATTATCCTTGAATTGATGCATTAAACTTTATAATAAATATGAAGCAATTGCCCAGATGACATTTCTTTTTTTTTAAAATACCTTCAGAAAATCCTTCCTAGTCCGCTCACTCACTTCTTACTGACCACCCCTCTATTCCATCGCCTCAACTCGCTTATATCTCAGCGACTAGACAACACCTTCTCAGCTTAGTTATTTCATTTTTTTACCATATTCATTGGTTCTGGCAGAGATTATCAATTATTAATTTCACAATCTCTTAATTTTTATTCAGTTACCAATCATTTGGCATTCATCAAAATTTACTAACCACCTAATCACTATATCTTTGGCGAAATTCCTCTTTTACTCTGAGGTTGAATTCACTCATCAACTCATATTCTTGATAATACTCATTTAGTCCTAACTGCAACAGTTAACCAATGATCAGCCAGTAATATTTTGGCTTGTTGTCCAGTCATATAGATTTCTCAATAAGGAATTTGGGATTTTCTTTGATGAGGGGGATTTCTAAGCTCTCTTATTACAGGATCATTTTTCAACCGCTTTTGGGATGCTAGTTGAGATAATTTTCATTAGGAGATTGAGGTTGTCCACTTAAAACAGAAGCTTTCACTTTATGGTAGCTGAATATTTCAATAATTAGGAACCGGTGTAGAAATGACTACTTCATCAATTTATTTAATACCAAGGGAATCTTCACTGGGAGTAGAGTCAATTTCATCTCCATTATTAATATGATTTCTGACAATTCCCCCCTCAAGTAATTTTCACAGAGGGACATAAGGCCTAAGAAATTGAGCATGAACTCAATTGAAAACATATTTATGGGCCAAATTAGCAATAGAATATACAAAGTTGATTTTGTTAATAACTTGAAAAGGACCAGACCAAGTGATTTTAATCTTGTTGGGTCAACCTCCTGGTTGATGATGATGAAACATAACAAGATCTCTTAATTGAAATACAGGTAATGAAGGTCATCTGGCATTTGATTTTTTGGATTCAGCAGAGTTTGTGCATATTATTCTCCCATAGCAAGAGCCTGTAGCCAAATTATCTCATCAAATAAGCTCTCATTTTAAAATTAGCATTATTTGGCACAGAGTTGTCTAATAAAGATTGTACACTACTTGGCAATATGGGTTCTCTCCCATTTAAAGCCTGTAATGAATACAGCATAATAATTTGGTGTAGCATCTTTCTTTTGCTTCAATACCTAAAAAGACAAATTCAGATTTTTAAAAAAATACAATAAACCACTCAAATGTGCCAAAACTTACTGATGTCGATGCAATTGATGCCTGATGTTCAGCTTGGGGTAGTGGTGCGCCACCATCTGGTGTCTTTCACCTGCCACAAAGCACGCCTGAGCAGGCTCTGCTAGCCCTCCCAACACTACTGGGCGTTATATTCCCCTTGGGACTTGGCCCATCATCTTGAAAGCTCACAAGTGGTGCTCCAGAGCCCTTTGGTGCTCCCATGGAGAAATTTGCATTTCATCCTCTGGGTTGAATATGGGAATCGCTTCCCATATTCAAGCTCAGCCATCATCGAGATGGCCATGGAAGTTTTTAAACCTGCTGGCTTTATTGACTTCTGACCCTTTCAGGGGTATATTGATCTTGGCTTCTGCTTGGAAGCTGATTCAGTGGCAGCGTCTAAGCTGCCAATAATATATAAAAAAATTATGATTCCACTACATGCAAATGGATCCCAGATGAGGCCACTTTAAAAGTCAGTTTGCCAGGTTGCCATCGTTTCCCTTCCTTTAACAACTTTGCCAAGAACAGATGGAGACTTTAGCCATTTACGTGCAGACCCTGTCTTGCAGTTTGTGGTTCCCAACAGGGTGGGTCAGTTGGCAGGGCCATATGCCTTTGCGACAATTTACCTTTTCCATTGTGACACCCACCTTATTATTCCCCCTTGTACAGTAATCAGATCTGCACCTTATCACCTGTTTTGGGAGCATGTTGAAAATAACTGTGCCATATACCCCTTTTTCCTTAAATTAGATTATTCAAAATGCAAGTGCCCTATGTCTTCTGCCTTTACCGCTTCCACCGCTCCTCCTTCTGGTGTTGGGCTGGCTGCTGCCTCACCCAAATTTCTTGAGTGGGGCGCAAAACTCCCACCCCAATCTTGGCTAATTCTGGTAATGCTTTCAAAGCAGCAGCCAATCAAATTTTATTTTTATAAAAAAATTCATTGTAATTATAGAATCCTGAGCTGATGGGTGAGACAGTTTCAAATAAGCTGTCATGGTCAACTGTTCACAGCTAATAAGGATCCACCACTGCACTGACTCCGGCAGCTGGCCTGGCATTAGCTGATTTAAATCCATTAAAAGCGCACAAATGATTGATGATAATGATCATCTTTATAATGTTAAGCCAAATTTCGCCCTGAGAGGAATTTTCTTGTAAATAATCCCAATCCACATCCCTGCCATTTTAGATCTAAAAACGGCTACCCAAATTATAAAATATAAAAAATGGCAGTGGAAGCTGCAGCTGCCCCTGTCAACACCCTCCCTCGGCTAGCATCTCCATGGGTTGATGAGACCCCTAGTTGAGGGTATTTTTATCCCAAATTTCCCCTCCAACTTCGATGATGATAAAAACAATGAAATTGAGGAGCTTGCTTTTGGTTTGAGCCATGCTTGAATTGACACATGTAAAACTTCTCTTTTTGACCCCAATTATCCCCAAACCTTCCAGCGCATCAAGTCTATCACTTATGTGCCATCTCTCATCAAGTTCTCTGAGCATCAACTTTCTCAATATATTGAGGCGATAGACACCTCTGGCCTCATGTCAGGATTTTTGCCCATATTTCTAGCCAGGTAGATTACCAGGAATCGCTAGGGGATAATTCCATAATGTGAGGTGAATTGACAATTGGTTAAGACTTATTTTAGGGTAACTATATTCAAAGGATTTTAGGTTATTCGCCTGGTCAGATCCTTCAGGGATTGATCCAGATGACTGCTTAAGATCTCATCAGGCAGAGTTGCCAACGAAATAGTATCATCTGATAGTTGATTAACTATCAGGTGTACCAATTGGGATTGGTCAGGTTTCACCACCTACTGATCAGGAATTTAAGTAGTAAGTTGCAAGGTGAGTGATGCTGCCTGCAACTAGTGAATAGATCACTTGGTTTGTGACCTGCCTTAATGGGTAACAAGTACCATAACCTAAGCAGGTCTCTTGCCAAATATGGCTCGTTCGCTTAGATTGAGAGGAAAACGTTAGGGACATGTTATATGACTCTTTCCATTTTAGGTCATAAGGATGTCCAACAATGGAATCCTAGCCAGGTAATAGACCATCGCTGCTGAGATAAGGATGGGTGATTCAATGCCAACAGCAGCCTTTTCATCAAAGAGGTGTCAACTGAGGGTTGGGTGCTAAATCCCCCACTAAAAATTCCCTAGAATTTACAAATAAAGAAAGAGTTAACAGAGTATACAGTAGATATATTAGCTTAGTAAGCTTTATCAGCATTCATTTGTTCTATTCTTTCTCATGGATATTATTGCTGTGTGCAATAATTGGGAGACTCTCTAAGGAAAAGAGCAAGGATCTGAGCGGAGATCCAGAGAAGAAGCAGAATCAATTCAGAGATTGCTGCCAACTATGTGTCAAACCGGAGAAATTGTCAATGGGAATCTAAAAGAAGACCAGTTTAGACAATATGAGGGAATGAATCCCTATTTTAAGACATCACAAGTATTTTAAGCAGAAATACTGGAACAGAGTTGCGCTGAGATCTAGGACTTCCATTCAACTATGGATAACAGTCATCATAATATTATAAACTGATTAAATCAACTATCATATAACGCAGATGAATTGTACAAAATCTTAACTTGTTCAAGTAACAAGTTTATAGGGGTTATTGGGTGAAAAGTATTTTTTTAACCAAAGTAAGCTTCAGGGGATGGACATTACCAAACTAAAACTAAAAATCATAATAAAAAGATAATGATTTAAACAAAATTCCCAAAATGGACAGATCAATTGAATCATACCTAACAAAATATCCAACCAGGTGGGCAGCGAATACTGCTATCCCTCCATGGAGGATGGGGAGGGGGGATTGGGGGGCTCATCTTCAGCCACATCCATCTCATTACAGAGTAGGGTGCGTGTTAAGGCGGATAGTAAGGGTGTGGGGGCATTGGCGGTATGGGGTTTGATATTCTTGATGACTGGAACTTCCAAATAGTTGTCAGCCAACATAATGCCAATGATGTATTTGGCTAAAGTGTCTTCAGCTTTGAGGCGGGCATCTGGGAATTTAACAAATGTGGCAATGTTGGTTTGGGCTATTTTTGCTTTCAGATTCCGTGCTACTGTTACCACGCTCTGGATGGCTTCAGTGACATTTTTGTGTAAAGTTTTCATGTTGATCTTACCTTGTGCAGTAAGATTTTATGGGTATAATGGGAGTTGGAATTTCTTCTGTGAGCATAGCCACAGATTTGGTGGAAGCTTTGCAGAGCAGATGGCAATCTGGTGTGGCGGCTGCTTCTACTGCAAGCTGGTGGTCACTGTAGAATGGTTCAGTGTTAGGTTGTGGGGCATATTTCTGAGGCGGGAATTTTGCATCCAATTCTGCATTACAGAGTCGCTCAAGTTGCAGTGATGGTTCCTCAACGATGTTACCTGATTCATCGATTTCATCCAAATATTCCCATGGGTTTTGGTTGAATTGGATTGGGGAATCAGCTTATGGTTGAGGATTGGCTGGTTTTCTGGATTTTTCCTGGGATTGAACCGGGGTCCAATCCTGCACTTGATTGGAAGAATCATGCGTGGCCCTGATGCAAGGTGAATGCTGATTGGTGGCTGCAGGTGCAGCTGTAGCATCAGGCATTGGAGGAGGGGAAGGTAGGATCATACCCCATGTCATAGTTGGCGTGGGGTAGATGGCGGATTGGTGGGCGTTGGGTAAACTTTCAGCATCGGTGGAAGTTTCTGAGTAAGGGCGTTTACATTTTAAGTGGTCTAACTCAAAATAGGATGGACAAATCGTCCATCCGCCCTTGACGCGGGCTCAGAACAGATGGTCATGGGCAGATGGGATGGTGGCACGAGGTGGAATTGCCAAAGAAATTTTAGTGAATTCAGGGCTGATCATGGCATATGCCTAAGGCCCAGCGAGGCGTGTGGCCACATTTGGGACCACAAATTACAAGATGGGGTTGGCGCCGTAGGCTGCCAAACCTTCCATCAGCTCCTGGTAGAGCACTTTAGGGGGAGGTGGGTGGGCAAACCAGCAAACTGGACCACCAAGGTGGTGTCTGCTGGGAGCCAGGTCCAAGTTGTTGGAAGGGGAATATTATTAAATATTAATGGCACTGTTTCCACAGTGGCTGCATTGGCTTCACAGGGGAAGCCAAGATCAAAGTACCCCTTATAGGGGCGGAAGTCAATAAAATAGGCTGGTGTCATCACTGCCTGAGCCATTTTGATAATGGCTTAGTCATCGTAGGGGAAGAATTTCCCATCTTTGACCCTAAGGCTGAAATGCATGTTGCTCTGGGGGAGCACCAGGGGGCATCGGGGCACCGCTTGGGTTTGGGAAAAATGGGCATCGAGATGCTTGGGAGGAATAAATCATCCTAAGGGTTTGGAATGACTGGGCGAGCCAGTCCGAGCGCATTTCCTGTCAGACAGAAAATGGAGGGGGGAGTTTCGCCACTTCCCCATGCTGGGACAGTCAGTGAGGGATCTGACAACATCAGAGTAAGACTTCAGTGTGCTATTAAGTGTTTGCTTTTTATTTACTGATTAGATTGCTTGGAAAGTTATGCTGAGCAGAGAGAGATGTTTTGGGCAAAAAGTATTTAATTTCTATAAAATTCTACAAAGTGGTGTCACTATGGGGGTGTTTTGAGTAGAAGAACTTAGAAAAGATGTCATATGATGATTTTAAAATTTTGGAAATAAGTTACTGAGAAAAGTAACATTAATGAAGACAGAACGTGAAGTGGATCACGTTCATTTGCATTCACCCAGCTCTGAAGTGGAGCTCCAAGGGGAAGCGAATTGAAGATACTCAATATTTGGGAAAAGAAATTGCAGCCTAGATATGGAACTATCTAGTGCTGCAAGAAAACCTGTTCCACCTGACATCTACCTGAGATGAAGAGGATCAGCAGGGCCAACTCAGGTTAAAATTGGTTCCACTTGTAATAATCTTGAGGAACAGCAGAATCGACTCAGGTTGAAAAGGGTCCACTTTAAATAACCTAAGGAGTGTTTGTTTAGATGATGCATTGGATGAAATAGGAAGCAATCATTTAATTGTATTAGATTGCCATACCAATGAAGATATGAAGTCAAATCAGAAAATGACTAATCCAAGATAGTGGAGAGAATCGTTTGACTCAATAGCACTCTATCAATGATCAGAAATTGAGACGAGTTCATCAATTCAAGACAAAATTTGGATGAAGCTAACAAGGCCAGATCAATCTGTGTAATTAAGAATCTTTTACAGATCTACCAGTGGAATTATTTCCAACGGTTTGAATGGCCACAAAGGTCAAAAATTGTTTTCAGGAGAAAAATGATCTGACAATTAAATGTAACTGTTGACTAATGAGATACAAAGATTCAATAATCAGTTGCCAAAATATGAGATGAAATTAGGACCTGTTGGAATAGTAACCAGTCAGGATTAAAGGCTTAATATATTCAAGAGTATTGCCAAAAGGCGGCAAGTGTAGCCTATACGTGAAGAGACAGCTCTGTTGGGTGTATAGTGAATAAGGTCAATACTAAATTATGGAAGTGTTGGACCTAAGAGAGAAATAGTTG
>JAKSZP010008563.1:0-42543 GCA_022478985.1 Massospora cicadina | reverse complement strand
ACCTCCCTTACTGGCAGGGTTGTTTTACCCAACCCTATGCTCCTCTTCAAAGTCTGGTTTGGAGCCTACGCCATCCCCTTCTCCCCAAGATTCTTCAAATCCTTGTATGCCCTGCTGCAAGGATGGCTTTGGTCAGGCCGCCCTCCACCAGTACAGCTAGAGGTCATGTTTGGCCCTCATCATCATGGTGGCATGGGTCTGCTCGAGATCAGAGCCCATGCTGCCAAGATCTTGGGTACCTGAATAGCGGCTGTCACCGCCCCTACGCTCCCCTCCCAACACTGGTCCCGCGCAGCCTGCTCCAACTTCTCCTGAGCCTTGGGCCTCAACAATCCATTGAACCCCCACTCCCTGATGAAATACCTCGCTTCACACCCATCGGCCACAGGCCCTCATGGGACTGAAACCCACTACAAACGAATCCTCCTCTCCATGCGGAGCGCTGAGTGGAGAATTTGTATTAGCGGACACACAGCCCAGAGAGGCCGCCCCTCTCCTTAATTCACACAAGAAGTACAGGGGCTACCCATCCAAGATGGCGTGATACCCACACGGCCCCATATCCTATCCAGGGTGGACTACCTGGACATGATGGACATCCCTTACGCCATTGAGACCCAAAAAACTATCTGGAAATACGCACACCATCCTCTGTTGCAGCCTCAAGTCCGCTCCCATGTGTGGCGCTGCCTGAGGCAGGTGTATCATACAGCTGAGCACTCTCACACTTTACACTCATCCTGCGTCATGTGTGGCCAGTATGGAACGCTGTTTCACCGCCTGGAGAAGTGTCCTGCCTCTAAAGTGATATGGCGCGAAGTTCAACGTCTGCTGGGCCAGGATCAAACGCATCCCTTCAGTCTGTCAAGAGATATGTTTGCTCTATCAATGGCCTCCTCCCTTCCACCCTCCATCCACGCTTTGGTGGTTGCAATCTCCATGTGGACCATCCACACGATTGTCTTAGATGCCATCGCAGGCTCCACCCCCACCCTCCCAGAAGCTGTCCACAGATTCTGGTCTCATTTGGTGGACCACTTTCAAGCGTGGATGTTTGGATACCTCCCACCACATCGCCGACAGCTGGTCTCCTCCTGGTTCCCAGTCTGGTTCATCAAATCAGACCCCTTCCTCCATATGCGTTCAATTGTGGCTACGGCCCCTTCACACGTTCCCTCCCCCTCCCCATAAGTGGCGTACCTGATGGCAACAAGAGATAGCATCGCTTCTCTGGGGTGCCTTCCCTGGTACTAAGTTTTGTCTCTTCTGAGTCATATTCAGAAGTGTTCGTCCCATGGTCGGCCTTCCCCCATAATAAATTTAAAATAGTAGAATAAAAATCACAAGAGTTTAATTTTTTCAATAATTTCACTTATTACAGAATATTTCTGGGTAGGATGTCATTAATATTTCTCAATTTTTCTCTTTAATAATTTTAAAATACTTAGGATAAAGTCCTTAAACAATGCTATCCTTCATCATCTCAAGTATATTGCAATGACTCAAATTCTGCCCTAGTATCACTAACTTTTTATAGTACATTTAGATTTGTTTAAAATTACTATAATTTCAGTTCCACTTGGCATGCCTTAAAGTAAACTGAAAACCTTCAAATCCTCTGTAAAGATAATTGAAAGCTGAGGGGATAGTATACAAGCAGATATCTACGTTTGTTAGGCAGAGATGATTTAAAAGAGGCTAACTATAAAATAGCTTTCATGGTCAAAACAATCACCTCATCATAAATGAATTATAATATTACTTAATATAGATATCATCACAATTCATAGTTAAAATCAGGATGAAAAGGTATTTTAGGAATCTTTTCTTGTTTCCTTCCTTCAGATAATGAGATAAAACAGCCTTAGTATAAATGCATTTTATCCAAGTTTAATTTTGTTATATATATACAGGTTTCACTGTGATATTCAACTGAATGTGTACTATATTGGCAACACAACTGATTAGACTTTGAGGTTGTTAAGTATTTAGAGTTACCTTAATCAACTGCTTTATATGCTAAAAACTTCCAACGTCAACAATTGGAGCAAACACCATGGCAATTAGGGACTAGAATCCATTTACTTAGTACAAGGATTTAGATCAGGTTTCATAGTATGTGATGTCATGGAGTTTGGTATTCATACCTTTATTATTGTTGAGATTCTTATATGACTGAATGAATTTTCCCTGAATAGCCATGGCAGATTGACTAGAATCCACTGACCATGAATATTAGTTACAATTAATTGAGCACCTTGGGATGAGGCATTATTGGGTCAGAAAGGATAATTATTATATTGCCTCTTAATAAGGCAATAAGGCGATATTAACATGCAATGAATATTTAGTAGATTGCCTCAAACTAAGGCAATAGGAAATTTAGGAATAGTTTACTCTTCCAGAGTTAATGAGAATACAGTGGAATCAAATAGTCTAAGCCAAAGGAGCGATATCAATCAAAGTTGATGATATTTAAGTGAGATGAGACAATTGAAGGAGGGGATTGGAAATAGGAAAGAAGGAGCAAAGAAGAGGGTATCTGCTGAAAAAAATTAAATTGAATAAAGTAGTGTCATTTTTGATTTTGCTCCATATTTTATTAAAAGTTTATATGGATGTCTCAAGAATGACAATCATCATAATGTCTGTCCTTTGCTCAGGTTTTTTAGCACTAGGTGGTCCTATCATAATGGTTGCTCAGTGGTTTTACCCTGTGCAACCTTCTCAATGTATATTACCTATACTTCCAAATTATTACAATTCATGACTCATATTAGTTTAAAGATAGTAATTTCAAGAGGGTAGCATTATATTTTAATATTTTAACAAATTCAATGTAGGATGGTTTTATAATAAATGGTCATGGACATGTTTATAGATTCAGGTATTATCAGCTAGATATACTTTCTCATAGCTTTTTTAGTAACTACATGGAGCTAAGACTTATGTTCTTAGTATATGTAAAGGCTCACATCTAATTTATCAACAGAGAATTGGGGTCTGTAAATTAGCTTATGTTACCATAGCTCAATATAAAGAGTAAATTTTCTCACTGGTAGTAGCTTATATTCGACTTAAATTATCTTTTTTAGAAGCTAAATAAATCTATAAAGCTATAATTTATGTCCTATCTTTTTAGATTTTTGTAGTGTATTTAGTTGCCATTAATAGTTATAGTAGTTAAGTAGTTATATCTAGATTTTAGTTGAAGCGGAGAGATTAAGAATATTTTTTACTAAAGAAAATCTTTTACTTTTTGAAGCCTCTTATAACTCATATATATAATTTATTTATTACCTTAGAGCTCTATTTCCCTACCCTATGTTTACTCTGAAGCAGAACTTCCGCTTAATTTCAATTACCATGACATTGTACTTTAGCTACATTACTAAAGAAAAAATACAGAGTTGAGGTTCACATTTTAATTGAAACTTGTCTATTTCAATCTTTATGACACATATTATAGAAAAATAAGGGCTATAAAGGCCTTAATGGCATATTTTGACGTCCTGGTGTTATAGTTAACATCTTTATTTATCCTTTTATTAATATGAGAGAAATGCCTGAAAAAACCATAGGATTGTCTTCTTATATAAAAAGCCTAATATATACATCCAAATAATAACTATTGTTCTTATAGGCTATAACAAATATATCATAGAAGGTACTTCTCTAATGATAACTATAATATAACGGTATCATAATATCTTGTTGGTAAGAATTCAACTTTATAATAAATAATGATATCTAAAAGCTAATTATTACACAAATGTTTAGAAACTAAAGCTATAGCCATGACTTTTATATTCTGACTATTACTGAAAGTTTTCAATTAATTTGCATGACGTTTTTTACTAGAAGTCATACTTTGACACTAAGATTTTATAAGTCCTTTGGAGAGCCCCTTAATCTCAACAGGCAGGGTAATTTCCTTAGAACTAAGAAGTGTGCCAAAAAGACTGCTCTTTCATTCACCAACCAGGGCAATTTAGCCCATGTTATTGATAAGAGGTGGGTTTCATAAATGAGGCCTTGAATGTATCTGTGGATCATTCCTCAGCCAGTTAAATGAGTAGAGTTCACCACCAAACCAGCAGTGGTGCAGGCAACCAACCTGCAATTAATAGAGGTAGACGAGCCCTTTTATAGATTTAGACTAACCAAGATATTCCTCACCATCAGTGACTTCATGCAAAATAAGTTTCACCCTAAAAATTCAGAGAATTTATTTAGTGAAGATGATGACGTCACCTGAGATCAATATGAAAGTAGACACCCTTTTATACCTTTAGGGGCTGAAACAACTTTTAATTTACTGACGATGAAATGATGACTTTACCAAATTACCCCAAGGGCACAATTGAGTCTCAAGGATGAATATTACTAATTCTGGAAATTAACTAATTTTTAATTTCATCTAAATACATGATGCAAGGTGCATCATAGGCGACATTGCTTAAACTGAAGTTGACCAGCATATTATCAGATTTGGTAATAAAGCAATAAAAGAATAAGATAACTGCCCAAAACAAAGAAGTGTGGATGGATGAATGGGCCCCTGGAAATCCAGGTTCAGTGTAATCACCACAATAAAGAGCTCACGGATACAATTATTTGCGCAAGTAGACAAACCCAAAAAGGCAGCAGTTAGATGCCGTCTAACTAAGGGATCCTGAAAATCCCTATATTGACACTCATGTTACTAACTTATTTCTAAATATTCAATTCATTTTCTATCTTTATTTATCACTCAAAAATAAAATACTTTGCTTTTTAATTATTAAGATACCTTTCTACAGAATCTCAGTTTTATACTCTTTATTTCAATTATAGTCGTTTAAGTGAACTAATATCAAGTAGCCAGTCTGGGATTATTCAGTGAGAAGAATACACAACAAATCTGAGATCTGTTCTGATTGAACAAGACACTCTATATCATGGATACTTTGGAGCTGAGCTGCTAAGGGAGAGATTGGATTGGCTTCTTTTGAGTCCTGAGGGCCATCATATAATGAACATGCTTAAGAGTGTCAACAAGAGATTTTCCAGGGTGCAAACAAGTACAGAAGAGATTGATGCTAAACGGGTAACATCAGAAGAAAATTTTCACTATAAGAATGATTGTGATCTAAATGAAGGCTGTCTGGTGCCTAATTGCACGGATTAGACACCTGAGCAACAAGGAAGTTTTACACGTAAAGTGAGCTGAGGTCAGTGAGCTGATTGTGGTGCTCAATACAGGGATGACATTATCAGGCCCTAGTGAGGATCATGAGAGTTTTGCATGAGCAGTTTGATGTGAAGCAGATATGAATTTATGTCATGGAGATTTTCTTTAGAGCTCCTGGTGAGGTTTGATGATATAAGTTTTCTAAATAGTATGAACTTAAATTAGAAGTGCACAATCTACACAACAATTGGGAGCATATTAAAGGGACCACCAGAAGAGAACAAAATTGCCTCATTACCTAATATGAGAGGTCCATCACCTATTATAAAACGGGAATCCAAACTTAAGAATTTAGATGAGAGAATCATATTTCTTGAAAAAGAGAACAGAGAAACCATCTGCATTTTGGATAACTATGGAGAGCGCTTGGATCAGCACGCCAATATGCTGATTTTAATGGACAAGAGTATAGACGAATAAGGCACAGATGTGTACTGTACCTGGACCTACCTCTACTTGACTAGTAACTTGATCCTAGGAAACTATATGAGTCAATTAACATAATGTTCCACAACAAGTCAAAGCTGAAACACAATAGACCATGATGCATGCTGACCCTGTTAAATAAGATCCTAACTTTGAACCATACTTTAAGACCAAGTATACAACTGAATAAGGAATGATTTCTGATTTCCTCTAGATCCATGATAACAGCTTGTATGGCGTTATTAATCACCAAAAGGCTTGCCACGTGAAAGGGTGTTTAAGCTGCAAGGCTCAGGAGATCATTATCGTGAGCCTAATACCAGAACAATCCTAGACTGAAGTAAAGAGTATCTACTTTCTGAGTTTGGTTGTGAACAAGATGTCCAAAATAAGAAGCAAAAGTTTCTCCTGATGAAAATGGGTATTAATGAGTCAGTCACAGATTATGCCTCATGATACTATCTTAAAGCTCAACATTTTGGACTACAGGAACTGTAGATCTACTTACCATGAAAATCATTATTCTTTGTTAATTGAGATGCATTCTAACTTAAAGATGCATATGACTCTAGCGGTAAAGAGTGTGATTTCCTTTAAAATGCCTAAGGAAGCTTTACTCAATATACAAGGGACGTATAAAACTGAATACAAGGCCATGGAAAGACCATCCCCTTGACGAGCTAGATAGGCCATCTATGTCACTAATGATAAGGGCGACAAAGAAAAGTATAATTGTTACTAACCACATGAGCGCTTTCCTTGTCAAGAGTTAACCTGAAATAAGTGCCATCAACCTGTGCATTTTTCTCAATCTTGTCCAATAATCTCTGTGGAAAAGAAGGAAGCAACCCCTAAAGAGAATACCCCCAGAACTGTAAACTGGGTTGATCTCACACATTGAGGATAAAGAAAATCACGTAGATGATTATTTGGATAGTGCAGGATACCACGTGTTAGGGGCACCTAGCGCATTGGTTGTGCCTGATAGAATAAGACTCCATGGCACTTATGGAATCAAATTGAGTGATACCTATCAGGTGCAAGCAAATCAGCCTACCTGGGTCATTATTTCAATTGAGGAAGGAGATCAGATAGTCTTGGCTCCCTCTTAAGAACTTGGCACTTGATGTCAAGGATACTGTCAGAGCTACAACGAATACTGCTACCCTAAGACAGTTTTTAGAATCTTCTACCAACGTATTAACCACTGGAAACCCTTTCAGCAAGAGCATAATAAAAGTTCAAGCGTATATTCATAAGGTATGCTAGAAAGTACTGGAAATGGGGCTTCAGTCAACATCATATCATCTAAGCTCATGAAGAAGCTGAAGTTTATGCCAAAATTTAACTATAACGTGAAGTGCCGCACCTCAGGAACAGAAATTACCCGCGCCTTAGGAGCCTAAAAAACATTACCTTTACGCTTTAGGCACACGGTCCTAATGGCACCACCACTGGTTTAAGACAATGATTACTATGACTTCTTGGTTAAGACTTAGTTTCACTTGGAGTTTTGAGCCAAGAATAATTTCACATCCAGTATGTTAACATCTTAAGTTATCCTTTTTTGCTGGTATTCAAGGACAAAATTTTTAAACAACAGAAACAACGGACGTTCTCAGTAGAAAAAGATCAATCTATATACCTCATAACTACACGATGATTGAGAAGGGTGTGAAGCAGTTATTGCATACTGCCACTGTGGAAGAAAGCTTCCGCTGAGCGCTAGCAAAACTTTAGATATTTGACCAGGGGATCAAAGCTGAATGACCCTGTCATTCAGTATAAAGGTTCCGCCAGATACCATCTTAAGAGTATACAGATTTGACAGAATCCGTAAGCAGGAATTATGGAGTATTAACAGGGCTATATGAAACAAACTACTCTAGAGATTTGTAAATCTTTTTGGGAAACATCACTACTCAACCTATCAGAGTCAAAAAGGGACAATTTGTTGCACTGACCCAATGGCAGCTGCCATGAAATTTAAATCTTTACATGAAGAAGAGGTTTTTGACGAGATTAGGTTTGGGAATAGAACCCCTAAACAGCAGAAGGAGCCTAATGAGCTGTTGGACAAGTTCAGTGATAGCTTCAGTACTTGTTTAAAACTATGACCTATGCAAGGGCAAGGTCCACAAAATGAATATCAGCTCCCGTATACTGTTCAAATTAAACCCAATCACTGCTCAAAACAGAAGAAGCAATTATCGCTCAAGAGCTGAACCAGTTAGTTGAAGTAGGATTAATCAACTTTCAAAGAGTCCCTAGGAATCTCCTTTGTTGCTCGTAAATATGAAGAATGGAACCCATAGAGTAGTAATTGACTACCGCCGCTTAAATGATATAAGTAAGAAGGAATCATACCCTCTTTTATGAATTAATGACGCTTTGAAACACCTGTGCAGCTCAAAGTACTTTTTAGTGATGAATTGTCCAGTGACTACTGGTAGATGGAGCTTTCACTAGAAGATCAGAAGAAATGTGCCATAATTATTAGCCAGGGGTTGTTGAGACCATAATGGATGCCGCAATTGCTCTGCAACGTCCCTGCAACCTTCCAATATGCAATGGATCCTATTTTGGCGATCTCAAATTATCTAGTATGCTGATACATATCAACTAAAACACCATATTCAGACAAACTTTCAAAGAGCATCTGCAACACCTACAGGAAGGCTTTATGTGGCTGCGAAAATCGAATCTGAAGCTTAAATGGAGTAAATGCACCTTTTTTCAAGAGTTAGTTAGAGTTCCTTGGGCACGAAATCAGCCCTAGTAGATTTAAGCCACAAAATGGGAATCTAAAGCCATCCTGGTTATAGACCCACTATGAAGCATGATTTGATATCCAAGTGTTCTTTAGAATTATGCAATATTACTGACATTCTTCCACCATTTTGCGGACTTAGTGTCACCCCTTACATACCTGACCGCTAGGGAAACAAATTTGAGTGGGCCTTGGAACAGAAGCAGGCTTTTACGGAGGTAAAAGCAAGTCTGGTAGGGGCGTCAATATTAGTTTATCATGACTTCAACAAAACTTTATATCTCTTTACCAATGCCAGTTACATAGGATTTGGCGCAATCCTGGTAAGATTAGTTGAGTATGGAGAAGATAACAGATCAAATTTTACTCAAAGATGTTTAGAAAGGCATAGAAAAACTACACGGTCACTGAGCAAGAGTGCTTGGTGGTGATCATAGTGGTCATTTCTTAAAACTTACATGTGCAGTGTAGATTTTAAGGTAGTTATTATCATGCTTCACTCCGCTGGTTGAAGAACATGAAGGATCTTGAAGGAAACCTTGAATGCTAGGCTGTACTCCTCTAAGGCTATAGTTTGAAATCATACATTAAACAGGAGACAAACATCTAAACGCTGTCGGAATATTGATATTACCAAAGTTCATTTTCAAGTGTCAGTGAGCAATCGTTTTTACAACTTAATTGAGCTACCAGAAGAGGCGGGCAGGATGAAACAAAAGAAGTTAAGATTGTCTTAGTAGAAGTTTCAAAGACACCTGATGTGTCAATGAAGCCTACAAAAGAAAATTCAGGACGAATGAAATATCTATATTTGTACTAGTGACTACATGGAGTTGATGATACTTTCCCATAGAACTGGGCCATGGAAGATTTCATTAAACGCTGGCATATCTGAAAGAGAGATTCTACTGAGTTGTATGTCTGACGAAGTGCACCAAGCTATGTAGTTTTGCATAACTTTTGTGAGTTTCTGTCCACTTGATAAAAATTTGAGCTATGCTGTTCACCTCTACAGCGCCCTTTAGCAATGTATCAATTGATTTGGTGGGCCTTTACCAACTGACTTCAGCGGATTAAGTTTATCTTAATAGTGATCGACTACTTCACCAAGTGGGCTGAGGCCTCCACGGTCAAGAAGTATACTGCAAACCCCACCGCCTGCTTTCTTTACAATCAAGTCATCACAAGGCACGGTTTCCCTCAAGTTTTACTTTCAGAAGAAGGGAAAAACTTCATCTCAGACGTAGTGAGAAAGCCAAAGGACCTCTTGGGGGTGAAGCAGCAGTTCACTACCAGTACACTCCATCCTCAGATAGAAGCGTAAAGTAATTAAATGGAACTTTGGGAGGATTTGAAAAATGGCTTTCAATTTGTAAATAGACTTGATATTAGTTTCTCTCCTCAGCATTATTGTCTTACCAGTTGAACTATCACCAAGTGATTGGAATGTCCCTTTTTAAAGCCCTGTATGGGCGAGAAGCAGCTCTGCAAACCCTCCAGGCACTAATAATCACAACGGACTGGAAGAACCTGACATCTGAAAGGTATCAACGGAAGTTATATGATGAAATTATCAGATTCCAGGTGGAAGCTTCAGACAATATTGAAGTGACTATCTATCAAAGTCAACTGGAGAATCAAAGACATACTAGGCTACCAGAGTTCAGCCCAGGAGACAATGTTTTGTTCTATCATCTTGATGGAACACAGATAGAGAAGTTACAGGCCATCTGGAATAGAATGCTATTGTTTTAACAAAGAGAAAAGCTGAATATGTTATCTGGGACGATGATAATAACTTTGTGTTTTTTAGAGTACACCCATGGCACTTGAGGTCATTCCCCAGTCGCATCTTGGGAGGGTAAGTGTCACAGATGAAGCCACAAATGGATCAGTGGATCACTCCTCAAACAGTTTAATGAGTAGATTTCATCTAAACTGGCGGAGGTTAGGCAAACAAACAGCCATGGATGGGGGCAGACGAGCCCCGTTATAAGATCAAGGAAACTTAAAAAATAATCTTCACCATCAGAGTGACATCATGCAAAGTAATTTTTGCCCTGATGTTTCAGCAGATTAATTTATTGAGGCGATAACTTTGCCAAAGATCAGTATGTAAATTGACCCC
Organism: Massospora cicadina; assembly: GCA_022478985.1. Taxonomy (NCBI): domain Eukaryota; kingdom Fungi; phylum Entomophthoromycota; class Entomophthoromycetes; order Entomophthorales; family Entomophthoraceae; genus Massospora; species Massospora cicadina. The sequence goes on along the minus strand of JAKSZP010008563.1, from coordinate 31,986 downwards.
CTTTTATATCTTCAAGAGCCAAAATAATTTGTAGTTTACTGATGACGCAATAATGAATCAACCAAATTACCCTGGTGGGAATGATTAGAGTTTCAAGGATGAAGAAAATCAGATATGAAAATCATTATCCTGAGAGTCACTCAAAACCATGATATGAGGCGCATCATAGAAGCGCCATCACTTGAACCTGAAGCCAAACATCATATTACCAGATTTGGTGATAAAACAATAAAAAAAGAAGATACAACTGCTAAAATTCATAATTGGAGTCGAATTAAATGGCCTCTGGAAAATCAGGTTCAGGGGTAATTACCATGAGAAGGAGCTTGCAGATGCAATAATTAGTTCAAATGAATGAAGCCATGAAAGCAGCAGTTAGATGCCAGCCTAATAGATGGTGTCAGGCATTTGCCCTCACAGCTCTAAAAAAGGATGGTTTGGGTTGAAATGGGCCAAAACGGGAAAATGTTGGACATTTATAAGTTTCTGATGATAAAAAGGGTGGTTTAAATGATATAGATGAGTTTATCAGCCAAAAGACCCTAGCTAATTCTTGGTGGAACCCTGAGAATTGAGGTAGCACTATTAAAAATACTAACCAGTCAAATAGCACCAAGTCAGGAAGTCAAATTTCCCTGACCATGCGGATAAACTTAGAAAGTCCATTGAAGGTTTCTCCCCATGTCACGACTAGTTCAAAGCCAGCACTAAAGTTGGGACCACCCCCTTTTATAGGCTTGGCAGGGGTCCCCCAAGGTGCAATAAATTTCTCTAACGGGAATTGGCTAAAATATAAATTTATTACCCTATGAGTACATATTGAAAAAAGCTTAACTCCCCATCTATCGTTTATCCATAGTGAAGCGAGTTTTCTGAGCTTCAATAGGGCAAATTTTTAAATTTTCTTATTCAGATTGTACAAAGCTAGTCCAAACTTACCATTAAAAACCCTTCGACCCTCAATACAATTTTAAATATGGAATTGTTGGATATCAAGAGGTATCATTTTTCTTACTTGGCACTGACAATAATAAATTAATAAAAAACCAATTTATCGTTTATTAGTGTTTTAACTTTTATTATAAAAACCCCTTTTGTTTATTCCAGTTTAATTCAGCACCAGCGAGTCAAAAACCAGCTAGATTCCCACAGATGATCCTGAGATCCCCCATACAACATCCATATTTCCAACCTATTCTAACAATCAATCATCTTTTATCATTAATCACTCAAAATATAAGATAATTTGCTTATACTTTAATAAAAAATCTCTTCTATAGATTACAGCTTTATCCTTTTTATTTTCATTTATAGTTGCTAAGTAAACTATTTGCCAGTACCCAGTTATATTAGCCATTGAGTAGATTACTGTAACCGGTATGAGATCTACTCAGATTGAACAAGACACTCTATATCAAGGATACATTGGAGCTGAGCTGCCGAGGGAGAGGTTGGATTAGCTTACATTGAGTCCTGAGGGCAAGCATATAATGAACATGTCTAATAATATCGCCATGAGATTCACTACATGCGCAAATAGTTTAATAAAGAGATTGATGCTAAACGAGTAGTGTCATGGCAAAGGTATATAAAGTCTAGACTGGACTGCCAGTCAGGATGCAAAAGCGCCCAAAAGGCGATCCATAATGCCAGAAGCATTGCCATTTGAATGACATTAGAATAGGATGAGAGATCAGTAACAATGGAGTGCCAATGGGCTGCAATTGTAAAAAGAAATTTGGTGAGAAACCAGGCTATTGCAGCCACAGGGACAATGGGCTGGGAATAGGGACTTGCAAGAGCAATAAAAAAATCCAGAAAAGCCTTGACACGACATGCCTATAAGACTATAGTGGGAATTGAAGCTAGTAATATGACTGGGACAACCCAGTCAATACGTGACAATGAGCCTTATTGAAAATGCCACGTGGTTTGGAAATATAAATCAAAGTTAATATAGATAAATTCAAACACAGGAAGAATTTATGTATATAAAAATAAGAGAATCAACTATTATTTTCAGTGTGTCATGACTGTTTAGAAAGACAATCAATTTGGATTATAGCTATAGGTCCAGGGGAGCATCTCATCTGCCTGAATTGGGAGGTGTTCACATTCCCCACAAAAAAGGGTCCAAAGAGGGCAGCTGTCCCTCTTGTTATACAGGATGATCTCGCCCATGTGGTAAATGAGCGGTGGTTAACAGCTCTCCCTCTGAAAAACTCAACTACCTGTCCCCACAATAGCCTCCACCAAATTGGTATGGCAAATTAAGAAAATCTTCGCTAAAATAATTGGGAGCCACCACCCCATGGGCTGAAAGATCCTTATGAAGTCAACGGTACCAAGCCATCCAAATCAAGATCTGGAAGATATAAACCCTCAGTAACAAAGCTTACGGGATCACACATTCAGTACATGTGAAATCAAGTGTCAAATCCTTGGCAAAACTCGCCAATGACATTGAACCATTGGAAAATGATGCCGTAAGTTCTAAAGCTGCTTTAAAAACACTAGGGACAAAGCCCGATGGGTTTTTACTTCTTAACATGAATGTGTCAAGTGAAAAATCGTTGGTTAAATTGCCAATGGCATTGGGCCATTTGATAATTTTGTGGCCAATTTGAAACCCCCCTCAAAAACATTGGGGAAAAATCATGACAGGCATGTACCCCCATTGTTGAATGTTACTGATAGCTCAAAACCATCCTCTCAAAAAACTGGTTTGTTGTTGAATGCATCTCGCTTGGCCAAATGGATGCCAAAGCAACTGGGTGCAGGTGGGTTGGGTATTTTAAACCCTTTTCCAACCATTGGGACTGCCCCTACATGGGGTGGCCTTAGGAGATCCCCAAGCCCATCAGGTGAGATGCCGTCACACTAACCGTTGTAAATGCAGTGAAACCAAAAGTCAGGCATTTGAGGTCAAACTGACAGTGACTCAGCCTGCCGCCGACTCCTTTGAAGTCAGTTTAGATTGAATTCGTTTTTCTCCTCCTTCTAAAGTTCGCTGGTCAGATCAAATCTTGAGGGCCCCAATCCAGTGCTTTACTAAGTTATCCCCAAATCAACAATCTATTTAAGCAGTCATAACACACTGAGGAAATTGATGGCCAATTTTCTAAAATTTACTATTCATTAAAAATCTCCCCAAGTGCCCAATTTTTGATTTATTTCAAATTTTTCTGTGCTGAGCTCTCTGTTTCTGTTGACGTTAAAGTTCTCTAGACTTTCACCAAAGTCCAAAGGTTTCTTGAAGCTGCAAATTGCAAAAGGGTAAAGAAGGAAATGGAAAAATGGTTAGAATACTGAATATTATATTAGGTTAAAAGGTGTTGATATTTATAGAGTGAGTGGGGACATGATGCCTCAAGGATCATCGCAGCCCCATCCATTCAGGATCTTTTCTGATTTCCCAGATTGACCGTCTTGTGGGCATCCTCAATGTATTACGCCGCCCACCTGACCAAATTGGTGGAAACGCCGCTCACATGACTCAAGAATTGGGGGATGAGAATCCTGAAGTTGTTTTCGTTTGAATAGGTTTGAGTGTCAACTTGTTATGACTCAATTCAGAAGTGGGGAATTCAATTTCTTCTTTATATTAAATCCAGAAAACGGCCTCCTCAAGATCCTGTCAGAGGGATTATATGGCTGAAGGAATCAGCCATGCACCTGATTAATCATGGTCCTCTAGTTGAATTTGCAATGGAGAACTCAGACTTCTTCTTATGAATGACCTTGTAGGGTCCAGACCAGAGAACGTCTAGCTTATTTTGTCATCATCTAGTTCAATGGTAATAGAAGAGAACAAGGTCACCTAATTGGAAAATTGGTAAGGAGGGTTGGCTAAGATTAAATCGGGATGCCTCTCTTCCTATAGTGGTGATGATGCCTTTTGTGGCTAGGGCGTGAATCCCAACAATTTCTTTGGCTGATGCCCTCATAGTTAATTCAGAGTTCTCAGTTGTGAAGGTCTCAAGCATTGGCTGGACGCTACTTGGTAGCTGAGGTGCACGCCCATATAGGGCTTCAAATGGGGACATCTTGATAACTCAGTGGTAGCATACTCTGTAGGCAAGCAAAGCGCTGGGCAAATAGTGGTTCCAACGGGTAGGATCTGAGGCAGCCAACTTATGTAAAATGGAAATAAGAGTTATGTTACCACGCTCTACTGCCCCATTAGTAGATGGGTGGTATGGGGCAGAGAAACTCTGGGTATTGCTGTTTAGCAAGGTAAGTTCTTGCGCTTCCTGTGAAGTTAAGCTCAACCTGTTGTCCAAAAGTAAGGTTTGGAGGCACCCATGATTGGTGAAAATGGATCAAACATTGTAGAGAGCTGTGTCTTTGGAATTGGCAGTTGTGACCAAAATCTCTTCAACACACTTAGTTAAGTGGTCCAAGGATAGGATAATATACATATGACCATGCATCCCAGAGGTAATAGGTCATCTCATCAATGCTAACTACATTGAAGTGTCCAGTTGGGGTGACATCCGAGTGTTGGAATCATGGATTGACTCAGTCTTGAGATCAGCAAGTCATACATGCCTCCAAGACCTCAGAATGGTTTCTACCATTCAGTCCCAATAATATCTTGACTTCAGAAATTTTTGAGCCTTCTTAGCGGCCCCATGTCCCACAGTAGAATGGCCGTCTACAATAACTTCAATTTGGGAATAGGGGTGGACATAAGGGAGCCACTTCTTATTGACCTTCTTGTAGAGCAGCCCATCCTTAATTTAGGTGTCCTGACTCATCCTTCAGAGTCAGCTTTGATCTTGGGAGTTTTCAATTCCCACTGCTCAAGTCAGCCTATTAGATCATATGACGGTCCTCCTTGAGGGTATAAGCTACTAGCTCCAGCATTCTGGAGAGTCCATTGGCATTTTGGTGAATTGCGCCTGCACAATGGACTATACTGAAATCATATCCCGTTGTCATAAAGCCCACCTGGCTAGTCGGCCACCTGGGTCCTTCATTTGCTGAAGCCACCGGGGCGATGAGTGGTTTGTAACAATAGTAAAGTGAGCACCATAAAGATAAGGCCAGAAATGGTTGATGGCTAGCAAGAAAGCTAAGTACTTTCTCTAAGTAACGCTGTAGTTTTGTTCAGCTTTACTCAATGTCTTACTAAAATAGGCCACAGGAAGTTCAACTTGGTTTTCATCATGTTAGCTAGGATAGACCTGACGGCAACAACACTTGCATCCATAAACAACAAGAAGAGTTGTTTAAGCGCGAGTGGACTAGAATGAGTTTAGTACATAGAGCAGTTCTCAAGGCATTAAAATACTGTTCTTACTTAGGCCGCCATCAAATGGCACATTCTTCTGCAGGAGGTAGAAAAGTGGCTCAACTAGGTCGGCAAACCAGAAGATAAACTTATAATATTAGCCCACCATTCCTAGGAGTACCTGGATATCCCTTAGGCTTTGGGGGCGTGACATTCTCTCTATGGCGTCAACCTTGTCAGGTATAGGTTGGATGCCATACTTGAAAACTTTGTGTCCCAGGAACTCCAGTTCAGATTGAAAGAAATAGCACTTTGAAGGTTTAAGCTTTATTGAAGCCTTACATAACTAATTTAAGACTTCCCTGAGATGCTCGATGTGCCCATTAAAGGTTCATGAGAAGACAGTAATGTCATCTAGGTAGACGAGGACGCATGATAGCTTCAAGTCCCCAAGGATCTTGTCCATGGCAAGTTGGAAAGTGGCTGGGGCTTAGAAATGCCCTGGGGCATCCTTGTGGGCTCAAATAGTCCTTTGTTGACTATGAGTGCACACCTAGCTCGAGCTTCAGGGGTGAACTCAACCTGCCAATATCCGCTGGCAAGGTCCATGGCAGAAAAGTACTGGGATCCAGAAATCAGATGGAGGGAATCATCAATTTGGGGCATAGGATAACTGTCCTTCTTGGTGATGGAATTGAGTCATTGGTAGTCCATCACCACCTGGTGGCTGCCGTCCTTCTTCTAAACCAGCAGAAGAGGAGAGGTCCAAGGGCTTCAAGATTGTACCAGGAGTCCAGCGTCGAGTAGTTGTTTGAGTTCCACTGCCACCTGGGCATCTTCACCCTTGCTCTTTTGGTAAGGTCAGGACCGGAAGAGGAAGCATCCCCAGTTTTCACATGATGTAGGACTCTGTTCATTCTTCCAAAGTCATAGTTCGAGGCTAAAATAGGTCTGAAGCTCCTCCAATAACTCTTGAACTTTATTTTGTTGGTGTTCTGAGAGGTCCTTGCTAATATTGGTGTTGCCCAGGCTGACTGAAGGAGGTGTCTCAAAGACAAAATCTCTTAAGTCCCAAAAGTTTTGGACATCAGCAATATCCTCCACCTGTAGAAGGTGGACATAGGTGGCAGGGCTGTTTAACCTATTTTTTGGGTTTATCAGTAAGGTTGGCCAACAACAATGATATAGATCCAGCATAAGCTGGATCTAGGATCCCCAGGAAGGTTATCACCTCTTTTGTGGATGGGTTATATAGGCCTCGGATTTCCAATAGGTATCACAAGGGGATGTTGACATGTACTAGGGTGTCAGCAATGGCTTGGGACTTTGTAGGTATGGTAGTCTCCCTAGGTAAGTAGATCGGCATGCCCTCTTACTCATCAACAGCAGGGGGTCAGTCAGACCTGGGAGCCCCTAATGTGATATTTGAGCCAATTGATTTGGCCTTCACTCTCCAATAAACTGAATCAGGCTTTAATCTCAGTTTTAAATTACGAGGGTCTCAAAGATCAGAGGGAACTGATGCCCTAGTAGGGATTGAAAGTCGTCATCATAATGGAGGACTGCCAAATAGTCTCAAAGTAATTAGTCCTGAGGATCAGTCATAGCTAGGGTTATCTAGAGCAACAGCGTGGGTGTTTACAGCAAGCTTCTTAAACCTTAATGGTAGAGATTAATAAGCTCCTATATATTGGGTACATTGGGGGCCAGCCGTGCCATACTCCATATAGTGTGGCATATCTGGAGCAACCTTGACACGCTTCATTAACTTGGATAATATGACATTCTCAGGGAGCCACTAGCAACTATGGCAAAGGCTGGTACTTTATGAACTCAAACTGCGATCTGGGTAACCAGACTCCTGAACTGGGGCGGCAGCATGAGGAACATGGGATAATAATCAGAAGGAGAGTAAGCAGTATCAATTTCTTTATTATCATTGGATACCAAAACTTCTTCTCCAGATGTGGTAGCTCCAGGTTCATTCAAGGTTATGGAGGATTTCTGAGGCTGGGTAGGGATGTCAGCTTGAAGCGCCTTGTCCTTCATGATGACGGCCCTTTTCCCACCTCCTCTGCAAGTCATTTCCAATAGGTCTCGGCACTGTGTCTGAAATCATTACGTAAGTACATCAAGGTCCTGTATTTTTACTGGCTTTTGACAACATAGACTCTAAGATGGTTAGAGGAGCTGTAAATGCAGCCTTAGAGTGTAGAGTCGATTCAGGTATCGCTTTAAGTGCTTCCTTGATCTATTGGATGCAGATAAGCCAATTATTCTGTCCAATCATATTCATCTGAACCTCAGGGTAGGATCCCAATGAAGAAATGATGGCGATAATAGAATCATCTAGGATGAAACATTTCTAGTGACTTAGGGTTTTTCTTGGGCGTAAATGCGGCTGGAAAACTCCATGGGGCTTTCTCCTTTATTCTGTCATATACCCATGAATGCCTGTTTTTGGTTGGCCAGGGTTTTGTTCTGCTGAACTCTTGATTTAAGGCTTTACGGACCTGTTCCCAGGTGTTGCACTCCTTCAAATGGAGGGTCATGATCTCCTGGGCAGTGCTATCTAGGCAGGATTGGATATGCTTTACCTTCTGCTGGTTGGTGGCCTCCTCCATATAGCTCTCATATGCTTATAGAAAGGAGGCAATTCTCTCCTGGCCGGGTGTAAACCTTTCTTTAAAGCTAGGGTTATGGTTATTTACAATAGAAGTGGAAAGGGTGTTAGCACCAGGGATGGCCGCTGGCTCCAAGATCTCAGTTTCCACATAGTTTTGGGGGGCATGTTGGTCTTGCCATCATCTTAGACCCTCAAGGTCCTACATGCCCTTCAGGACCTTCACTCCTGGAGGGATAGTCGCTAGAGCCCAGCTCCCAATAGTGTTGTAGGGCTCATACCAAATCCTCAACTTGGAGGAGGCGTCGATTCCATGCTGCCTCAAGAAGTTGGACGTTCTGACGCAGCTGGTCCTCAAGATAGACTGTGAACCCATTATATAACACCACAATTTGGCTCAGACCTCGTTGATCAGCCGTCAATTATCAATAATAGCCTCATGGCTGTCATTAACAAAGGAAGAGGAGCATTATAAAAATTGATAATGTGAGTGTGCAGGGCCTGGGTGAGCCCCAATTGTTGGGAGACCTCTTGATGGTGCAACCCAACTAGTTGGAGAGGGCGATGAATAGCTGGATGAACAAAGTTGCAGAGGTAGCGTTTAATTACTAGTGCAAGTTCTCCTGTAAGTAGTTGGGCTGAGTTGTAGAGGTCCCAGATATTAGAGGGGATTAAAGAGGCACGGGTATCAGCTGGAGTGGGCACCCATGGAGTAGATGCCATTTATTAATTGTTGGAGTTCATTGTTAAGGTCACGTTTGAAGTTGGTACTGACTTCCATTGATAGAAGACAGGGAGAACTGGAATGTGGCCCGGAATTCTAACCTTTCAGGTTTGTCAGGTGGATTTCATATCATAAGGTACTAACCCATTAGGAAGCGCTTCTAAACTGACCAGTGGTTAAGTTTTAAGGGCTGCTAGTATTTTCCAATGTTTGTGATAGAGGTTTTTATTTGGGACAGCTCGGAGAACCCTGTAGTGTGCATCACATTTTCAGCGATACAGTTCTCTAAATTGTTGCTGAGGTCCAAAGGTGGCTTTAAATTGCAAATTATAAAAAGGGTTGAGAAGAAAATGGAAAATGGTTAGAATAATGTGTATTTTATTAGGTTAAAAGGCGTCAATACTTATATGGTGAGTGGGGACATGGTGCCTCAAGGATCATCGCAGCACCATCCATTCAGGATCTTTCATGGTCTTCCAGATTGACCGCCTCATGGGCATTTTCAATGTAATTCGCCGCCCACCTGACCAAATCGGTGGAAACGCCGCCCCACATGACTTATGAATTGGGGATGAGAATCCTGAAGTCATTTTCATTTGGATAGTTTTGAGAGTCAACTCATTACGGCTCAATTAAGAAGTGAGAAATCCGATTTCTTCATTATCTTGAATCCTGACAGGCTCTAACCATGTGGCCTGTCAGCCCATACCTTGGATGGGCAATACCAGTCATGATAGTAATTATAGCTCCCACCATAGTCAACTGGTTATATTGTGTAAGAAACTTTTAGTAATTCAATCAAATTGTCAAAGCCATCTACCAACATGATATTGTAATACTGTGGGCCAATCTGTCTCCACTCACTGTAATGATTCTCCCCCTTTCCTCTTTTTTTCTCTCCAAACCCTTTTTTTGGTATTTTTACCCACGTTTCAAGCCATTTAGATTACATTGGATCATTAGAGGATAATCCCCTATAGTGAGTGAATTGGATATTGGTTGACCCCAAATTTCAGGCTAATAATGTTCAGGGATTTTAGGTATAACTCTTGTTTGGATCCATCAGTGATCAATCTGGATGAATGCTTAAAATCTCATTTTGGCAGAGTTGTTGACGAAATGAGGGGCATCTTATAACTGATTGATGATTAACTATCAGTTGTACTAAATTTTGTTTTGTTAGATGCCTTTATAAGCTGATTGGGAATCTAAGGAACAAGTTGTAAGGCGAGTGATGACACCTGCAATTAGCAAATTCATCAGTAGGTTTGCAACCTGCCATAATAGGCATTAAGTCCCATTACCTAAGCAGATCGCTCACAAAATATGTTTGGTTTGCTAGGATCAAATAGAAACAGTAGGGACACGTTTTCTGACTCCTTCCATTTTAGATCTTAAGGATGTCTAACTATGGAATTCTAACCAGATGGAGAAGACCATCGCTGGTGAGATGGTAAAGGGTAATTCAATAGCAATGGCTTGCGTTTCAAGGCTGAGGCACCAACCAAGGGTTGGGCGCTGAATTCCCTCTATAAATTCCCCAGGGTTTAATAAAAAGCAGACTTTTGATTTAGAGAAATTCATTGATTTTAGTTCTATTCATTTTCAGGAAATTATTGCTATGTGCTCTAATTGAGGACTCTTTAGAAGAATAAAGAGTAAGGATTGAGGATCCCAAGAAGAGAATCTGAGCTGAGACAGGAATTGCTGCTACTTTGTGTCACCAGAGATATTCCATAAACTAAGGATCTGAGCGTGGATCAAGTTAGGCGGTATAAGGGTATAAATCCCTACTGAGGACATCTAGAGTATTTTGAGGAGAAATACTGGTCAAGCGTTGGACCAACAACTGGTTCTTAATTCAATTACAGATAATGGTCTTCATACTTTTGTCAATCATATATCATATATCATATATCATCAGACAACGTGAAGAAAACACAAACCAAGCATATGCAGTTATTTATATAAGGATTAATATTTGTAAATGAGCAGTGAAGCCCCTAGAATTTTAACAATTGTGCTCACTATAGGGGTTGTAGTTGAGTAGGATACACTAGGACAAGATGTCATATAAGGATGAGTTAAGAAAACTCTGGACGGAGTTGGCAACCATCGACAAGAAAGCATTGAATTCTGTGGATCATTGAGAATTTGCTGCCTTAGATGAGAGAGTTATCAAGATTGAGCAGGAGTCAAAGATGTATCTAGTTTTGGCAATGAGTTACTAGGAAAAGTAACATCATTAAAAAAAAGAAGGGGATTTAATTTAAAAATCTAATTCTTGAAAATGGAATATTAAGCAGATTTGTTTGATTACAGGCATTTAATGCAGATAGAGTGGCTGATGAAGAAAGTCGAGGAATTTAAGACTCATAAATGTGAATGTGAGACCTATGCAGCGACCAACGTTGAAGAAAGAACCCCAATCACTCTAGCTGGAGACGATTATTCCACAAAATATGTTGACTGCATTCACAGCTATTTTGGAGATACTCCTTAAATCACTCCTCAAGTTATCTGAGTAGCCCAACCAAGAGTGGTGGCTAGAGAAACTTAAGAGGAATTCAGAGCCACGCCAAAATTACCTACATTCCATCAGGATAATGCCCCTGCGTTTTTCTGATTATTCAACATGACAACGTTCTGTTACGGCAATTTCAAAAGGCTTTGACAGTGATGAACTGTTTGGACACGGATTGTCAGAATTTAGTGTTACCCCATCTAAAGGGGGAAAGCTGATTATACTCAGAGGCCAAGGCGTCCATCATGAAAAAATTTGGAAGTCTCATGGTCATGTCAAAGCGTAAGCAAGAAATCATGGGAATCCAATTTAAGAAGTATGAATCCTTAGCGAGTTTTTCCAATTGTTTCTACCAAGAAAAAAATATTTTTGTTGGAGCAAAGGTGCTGGAGATTTTGACACATGTATCGCATTGCAAAAAGCCCTTCAGCCCTATCACAATTTCATCAAATGATGTCTTGCATGTTTGCTCATGAGATGACCATCTTGCAGATTTTGGATCATTTAAAATTATTAGGAGCTACGTTCAATGCCCCTTGTAGAAATTTCAAACTAAGCCAGTGTGAAATTAAAATCCTACAAAGGGGACCAATGGCACTAAGGAGTCCAATAATTGAACCATGACATGAAATAAGCCAAAAGAGTTTAAGCAGATCAATAAGAAAGAAAAACCGCGGTTAACAGTCTGGAGGAAGATGATACTGCTGTTCAGTGCAAGAATGTAAGTCCAGGGGAACGTCCTCTTTGGATTGTGCGCTTTTCCCATTCTTAACAAAAGGGTCCAAAGAGGGCGGCTGTACCACTTGTCACTTAGGGTGACCTCGCCCATGTGGTAGATGAGCGGTGGGTAACAGCGCCCCATCTGAAAATTCCTTCCCCTGTACCTGCACTTGCCTCCACAAAACTAGTTTTCTGAATTGAGGAAATCTGCGCCAATATTACCAGTAACAATCTTCCACACGAGAGGGAGGGAATTTACAAAACCGTTGGCGCCAAATCCTCAGAATCAAAGCCAAAATGTCCAAATTCAATGGAGATGAAGTCTGATGGGCGAAAAACCAATACTTGAAAAGAGACAACTAGTGAATTACCAGTCATAATCATGGATGACATCGAGCTATTGAGCAGTACAATCTCTCATGCCAAACTCCCCTCAAAATCATTGGGTACTATCCCAGATGAGCAGGTATTACATTGAGGGCTGTCACTGATACTTTGAACCCCTAGTTCAAAAATCAGGATTTGTTCCCAACGCAACTCATTTGGCCAAACAACTGGCGCAGTGAACGGTCATGAGCAGGTTGGCCATCGCAAACCCATTTCCAACCAATTGGGACCCCCTATGTAGGGTGGCCCTGCAAATTATTGTTGCTCATTGAGTCAGATGCTGTCAAACCAACAAGTGAAAATACAGTCAAGCCTTAGTTCAGGTGTTCCCATATGAACTGATAGTGACTTGGCCTGCTGCTGAATCCTTTGATTTCAGTTCCAATTAGAATTATTTTCCCCTCCCCTGAAAATTCGCTGGGTTAGGTCAAATTTGAGGGCCTGATCCTTGCTTTGCTCTAACACCAAATCAAATACTATTTAATTAGCTGCATTGCACTGAGAAAATTGTTGGTCAATTTTATTTATTTATATTTCCAATAAAACCCCTTTACCCATATCCAGTTTTTATGCTTAAAATTAAACTGCCTTTTCCGCCTGTATTTCAACAACCCATGAGATTCATGGCCACGTTCACCTGGTATTTTGCGAGGTGCCTATACACAATTATGGCTCATGAGCACTCAATGGCGAATTACCTTTCTGGTTCATAACCGTCATACCAGCAGCAGTGCCACTGGTATTCTGGTTTGTCATTTATGTGCTTCGGCACTAAAAACTGGCAGACTGGTTTAAGAGGAACTTGCTGTTGACTGACAAAGAAGCTTATGGAGCAAATAAATGTGGTCCAAAAAAAGAGTCCAAACCAACAAAGGAGTCAGGAAAATTTCCCACGGTCTAGATGCGGAACAGTCTAGAGCTGCAGAAAACCCCATTCCCTTGATATAATACATGAAGAAATTGACATTAGTGATCTGTTTGTCAATGATGACGTTCAGGATCAACTATACCAAGTGGTCAATTTGGATGTAAACACAATAATAAGATCTGGAGCAAAGGGGATCGACCCCTAAAATAATTAAGGAAGTTTCTCATCCATATGCATGACAACTGGCGGACAAGCTTCAAGATGTGGAGAATCCAGAAAAACTGACCAAGGTTAAATTAGATTAGGCAAATATATCTATCCCCCTTAACGCAATCAAGGAGTCACTTCCTGATTTATCAGTGCAGATAATTCACACCCTCAATTTGGCAAATAATTCCGCTATACACTCAGTAAATATGATTTTACAATACTCTGAGTATACATATATAGATATACTGGTTAATTGAGTACAGGTATAGCCAATAGTTGACAGTGGAATGCCTATCAATATTGTCTCACCAAGATGGTAAAGAAGATGAGGATCTCACCCAATCTAGAACAAAAGAAAGAATATGGGACAGACAGGAAAAATACCAACATCTCCTGTGGGGCGTATAGTGCTCTACCACTCCAATTTTGATCCTTAGTGGTATCCGCCCCAGTAATAGTTTTGGACAACCAAAATTATAATATTCTGATCAGGATGTAATTTCTACAAAAGTATAGAGTTAAATATAACTCTGAGGATAGTACGTTAACCATATTGGGTCAGACGTTAACATTGGTTTATTAGAAAAATGGGGAAGCTCATTTGATGAAGAGAAACAACTTCACTAATATGATCTACAATGATAGCATTATCCCAATTCAATACCAATTAGTTGGCCAAAAGCATCAAGAAATGCTGGCGGAAATTCTTGAAAATTGGGGAATTCTGTTAAAAATAAAGAATTCTAGGACCACACCACCAGGATCACAGACCATAGTTGACACGGAATTGACATTAGAGATACCTGAGCTGTCTGTGGAGAAGTTGGAAGCCCCTGGAAGAAGTCCATAGTAGAGCCTTAAGTGGCTCCTGGAATAATTATGCTGGGCCATGGAGAAATTTGAGTGCTCGTGCAAATTTGAGTGAAAACCCAGTAAAGATTGAGAAGAATCATATCATTGCGTTTGTTCATCTAATCCCAACGGCTGAATTGAGACCACAGCTTGGGACCCTCAATGATATGGGATTACTGACAAGGGTGACTGAAAGCATCAATTTATTGGTCAATTGAGAGCAACTCGATGATCTGATGGACAGACAGTAGGAGGAGGTGCTTGAATTATTCAACAAGTACTGGGAAGTATTTGCCAATGACAACCACAATTAGGTATGCATGAGTAATGTGATCCAAAAGGTTGCCAATAGAAAAAAATTTTCAATAAGAATGAGAATAATTCAATAGTCAAAGGTGGTCAAAGCGGTAGTGGAGGAAGAAATCAGTAAACTAGTGATGTATGGGCTTCTAGTTCCATCGTCAAGTCCCTGGGTAAACATATCCTAATTGTGAATTAGAAGGATGGCTCTAATTGGGTGGTGATCAATTATTGGAAGCTGAATAAGATTATGAAATGGGATTTGTATCCAATACCATGAATCAATCATATGCTGGACAGATTGTGAGAAGTGAAATATTTCTCTGCAATGGAAATAATATTGGGATAGTGGCAAATATATTTGCCAATGGAAGACCAGGAGAAATGCGTGATCATTGTGCAGGGGCTGTATCAATTGATGAGGATGCACCAAGGTCTATGCAATGCGCCTTTGACGTTCCAAAGGCCATGGATTCTATTTTAAATGACCTGAAGCTATCATACATCCTGGTGTAGTTGGGCGATATGTATGCGTTCAGTAGGACATTTACTGATCATTTATACCACTAGGAAGAAGTCTTCAATAGACTGTCCATGGCTAACCTGAAGATCAAGCTGAGGAAGTGCCACTTCTTCAAGAAAGACTTAGAATATCTGGGATGAATAACCAACTCTAGTGGACTGCAGCTGCAAGCCCAGAAAATTGAGGCCATAGAGCATTCACTGTGTCAAAGAGTGTCTAAGATATCAAGTGTTCCTTGGAATGGTTGGATACTATTATAGATTCATTTGGGATTTTGTGATAATTGCCAAGCCCTATTGCATTTACTGAAGGATCTGAAAAAAGGATTTGTTGGAGTGAAGAGTTAAAATTCCTTAAAAGAGTTATGCCATTATTTAATAGATTCTCTAATTTTGAAATATCTGAATTTCTATAAGGATTTATAATACAGACTGGTGCTTTATTAATAGCGATTGGTGCCATCCTGAGACAAGTGGATGAAATTAGTGATGAGCATCTGGTAGCATATATGAGCCAGACACCCTTGGCAGCTGAGAAGAATTACACCGTGACTGAGTGTGAATACCTTGTGGTACTTTTTGAATGTAAACAGTTTCAGGTGTATATTTATAGAATGCACTTTAAAGTGGTGATGGACCACTCCTCATTTCATTGGCTACTTTATCTAAGAGAACTGGAAGGAAGACTAGCCCAATGGGCATTAGAGCTACAGACTCATGATTATAAGATAATCCATCCAACTGGAGCTTCTCATCATTAAGCGGATGGCTTATCAAGGTTACCAATGGTCCTAGTGGTATACTAGCAAGCGGATAAGCTATTACAGAGAATTGTCAGAGGAAATATTGGAAATGAGCCATAAGAAACGAAGGTGCACTTTGAAAAGCTATGAAAAACACCAAGATCATGGATGGACAAGCTTTCAAGGTGATTGACAGAAAATGAGTAAGATTCCAGAAATCATTGTACAAGCAGCTAACGTTCAAGCTGCTCATAAGGTCGTTGGGCATTAAGACCTTCAGAAGAAGACTGTAAGTCCCTGGGAATGTCCCCTTAATGGATCTGGCACTCTTTCCATTTCCATGTAAAAAGGTTCTGAAGAGGGTGGCTGTACCCCTTGTTACCCAGGGTGACCTCGCCCACATGGTAGATAAGCGCTGGGTACCAGCTCTCCCTCTTCAGATCCCTCCACTGGTGCCCACGCTCACCTCAGCTGAACTTGTCTGCTGGATCAGGGAAATCTGCGCCAAGATTGCCAAATTGAAGTCAATTGGTCCAAAACCAATTGAAAACAAGCCTGACAATCGGAATCCACATAGTTAAAAAGGGATGAAGATTACATTATTGGCCAGAATTGCTGACAGTTTTGATTAGGCCAGCAGTACATCATGGAAACTACCCCCTTTTAAAATCTTTAGGGATCATCCATGACATGCAGGTAGTAGCATCAGAAATAATCGACAATAGTTTGAAGCTCCCATTCAGCAAATCAGGAGTTGCAGCCAATGCAATGCTTTTGACTAAATAATGGCTCAGTGACTAGGCACGGGTGGGTTGGGCATCCCAAGCCCATTCCCAACCAAATGAGGCCGCCTCTGTGTGGGGTGTCCCTGGGGATTCCCGTTGCTCATTGGGCCAGACGCCATCACACCAACCGCCAGAAATGCAGTTGAGCCTCATTTTGGGTGTTCAAGGTCAAACTGACAGTGACTCAGCCTGCTGCCAAATCTTCAATTCAGTTCCTATTGAGCTTATCTGCTCCCATCTCCAAACAATTTGCTGGTTAGATCAAACTTGAGGGACCCAATCCCTGCTTGTTCCCACATCAATCGACCACTATTTAGTCAGTTGCATTGCACTGAGAAAATTGTTGGTCAATTTTCTTCTTTTTCCTTTAAAATAAAATTTGCCGCTAAAAACTATCAATTTTCGACCTTATTAATATCCTTCTGACCATATTCCCGATGGCTTTACTCTGGTGGCCTGTCAGTCCCTATACCAGATAAGATTTACCAGTACTGATAATTAATATGGTTCTCACCATCATCAACTGGATTCAACGGGCCAGGTACTTCTGAAAATTCAACCCCTTTATTTCAAATATCCTCCATCAATATACTGGGATCTTGTGGCCTTACATCCACCATTTCCAAGCAAGGATCCGCCCCCTTGTCTCTTAAGTTGAATTAAACCCACCCACCGGTAACCTTGTAGAAACTATACCCGTGATTTCACCCCCTGTAGCATGACCTCCAGTGTCTGGGGCAGTCTCTATTTGGTTCGTTCTCAGGTTGCTAATCACTTTTGCCCTGCACCAACGATTTATCATTTCCCAATTTTCAGTTTCATACAACGTCATACGTGCAGCAAAGCCTCTGGCATTATGGCTTGCTTTATGGGTGCTTATGCTTCCCAACTGGCAGGCCAGTCTAAACTTCTTCTGCCATTTACATGACATAATTTACCAATGATTGTTTCCTGCCACTTCCGCCCTGCTATTTGAGGTGTGCGCCGCAGTGGTTACCCTCTACCAAATGAATTTGCAATCAGTAGTCTGCTTTTTGTTGTTCTTCTGGTCATTTACTGATTTTGTGGGAAGTATCCACTTTACCTTGAAGAAACTCCTGCAGGCCAGCAGAGCCTCGTTTATTACTACCTCTCCTCCACCTAGTATTCAGGAAGAAAGTTCACATATTCCTTCTCGAGATATTGTGAATCAGGTTCTTGACGCCCTTGCTGAGGTTCAAATGCATTCTACGATTGCCCTTAACAATGCCGCTGCATTATCCCATGCCCAACAAGGGGTCTCTTTGTTGGACGCTGTAGAAGGGGATGCCAATCAGTGGGTACAAGGCATTCTGCGTTCTTCCTCACAAGTGAAGGATCTCACCTCGCTGATTTCCATAATATTGGCTGCCCTGAAACCCCCTGTGTCACGCTCAGACCATTTAAAATAATTGCTCTCTACTATGGCCAAAGCTCCCAGCTTGGCTTCTTTGGTCTCTACCTTCCGCGAACAGGCTCCCACACTGGACCTCTCTTATGATTTTAGGAAGCCTTTAGATCAGGTTTGGATTTGGTTTTTGCTCATCACGAGGTTTGGTCCATCTTGGGAGGAACGGTAGATCAAGTATGTAATGCTGCAACCACTATTAATGCCACCCCTCGCCATACTTCCTGCTAACAAGGGGGAATTTTTTGATAGGACTACCCAATGACAATGCGGATGCAGTTTTTACCATTGAACCAGTGTTAGTTCCAGCCTCAGAGACTGTCAACACTCCTGCATCGGAGTTGGATTATCCTGGTTCACCTGTAAATGAAGCAGTAAAAGCCCAGATGGAGGAAGCTGGTTCCCAAGTCCTTGTTCTTCCCAATTTTACTCCAGAAAAGGCCTCCAACCTTCCCCCCAATTTGCCTGCCATTTCTTCAGTTGCAACAAAAATGCCCAAATCTACCAATAAACAAAACTTCTCTTATTTCTTATTAACTAAGATTAGTATCAGATCTGACCACGCCTCCTTTGAGGCTTTGGTGGATACTGGAGATGTGGGTAAAACCATGAGCTTCGAGTTAGCCTAACAATTGGAACTGAACATGGATGTAGGTCCATCAGTGATGGTGGCTTCTTCAGCCTCCCAGACATCATATATAGTCCATCAGCCAGTACCTTTTTTGGTACACCAGTTTAGCTTCTGTGATCAGTTTTCTGCTATGCCAAATTTGGTGTTTCCGGTGATCTTGGTGGTTGGATGGTGGCACTGACAACATGTCAAGATTCACTTGGAGTATAACATGTTGTTGTTTGTCAATGTTCAACTGGAGGGTGAATTCTCTATGATTGACACTCTTAAGAAAACACAAGGCCGCAGTTTTATTACAACCCTCATCACTCTGGCGGGCCTTCCGTCCAATTTTCCCAAAAATTAATGTGCTATCAAAGTATCTTCAATTCCAAAAAGGCAGATCATCTGCCCCCTCATACTAAACTAAACTTTGTATTTAGAACGACTGTGCAGTTGGTTAATAGCAACTGTCCGTTGTATCCCCTAACAGAGGAGGAGGAGGGCGCACTTAACACTTGGTTAGATGATATGCAAAAAAGGGTGGTTGTTTAAGGAGACATGCCCAGTCACATCTCCCATCATCTTCATCAAAAAAGCCGATGGCTCCCTCTGTCACTGTGTGGATTATGGACATTTAAGCAAAGTTACGGTTCACAATCCCTACCCCCTGCCACTGGAGCAGACAATCAGCTAAACAATCAGCAAATCCCGTGTGTTCTCTAAGTTGGATCTTGTCAATGCCTTCAACCAGATTTGGGTGATGGAAAATCAAGAATGACTAACTGAAATATGAATGAAGCAAGGCATTTTCCAATTCTGCATAATGCCCTTTGCGCTAAAGAATGCGCCCGCTACGTTTCAACAAATGATTGCTAGTGTACTGGGTGATCTCCAGTACAATTGTGCAGTCACATATATTGACAACATTCTGGTTCACTCCCCAACTCCCAAACAACACGCTATAGGCTTGAAAGCGGTCATTTCTGCTTTGCACAAGGCGGGCTTGTTTGTCCAGCCTTCCAAAGGCAAGTTCTATAAAGAGAAAGTTATCTTTCTTGGGAACCTAGTCCTTAAGGATGGCTACGTAATTCTCCCAATAAGTTGGGCGCTATCCGTGAATGGCCAACTCTGACAACCCAGAAAAAATTATGGAGTTTCTTGGAACCATTATGTTAATTTCTCGGCGTCTAGGTCTGTTGTCGCCAAGTTGGATTTGCACAGGGTATAGTCACTGAGCAACCCAATCAAACGATATGAGGATTGCCAATTCTTATAACAAAACTAATCTAATATATATATGGAGCTATTGCCCCTTATTTCTTTCTTTATTTTTAGATATCTCGAAGACTGTTCTGCGCTTCTTCTTCCTCATAAAAGACTATCTTCTTTTAATCTTCCCTCAGGCTCTTTATACCTCGATTCCCCAGCTGGATGCATCCTCAGATTAGTATTTTCTATTCTTCTTCCTTATTTGAGTTGCTCTCATTCATATCAAATCTCGGCGTGATTCCTCTCAATTCTCCAAATGTTCTCGTTTTTCTCAATTATAATTTGTGTCTCCCCTTTTTGTAAATCTCGAGACTCATCTTGATTCCCTAGTGATCCGCTGATATGGGTAGCATATCATCCAGTCATATCAACTTCCTGAAATTACCCCCCCTTTGACTGGATGATAGGCTCTTACTGTTTGTACGCTCTAAGGAACTTAGCATGGACTCAGTTGATAATCCACCCCCAGCAGGTTCCTTGATTGTGTAGACATCCATACCAGCCTTCTCAATAATCTCAAATGGGCCAACCCAAATGACAGAGAGCTTATTCTTTCGTCTGAATCCATGCTGGTCATAGAATAATACATAATCCCCTTCAGAGAACAACGGAAGTCCGCTCCGGCGCTTCTGGTCAGCCACCTGGTCACGAATTTTCTTAGCCAAACTGGTGGAGTAGGCTTCAGTTTGAAACTTGATCAATGTATTCGTAAGCTGCCTTGAATATCGCTGAGGATTCACATTACCAATGTCCTCTACACACGAATATAGCAAGGCAGGCAGAGCTGGATGCCGTCCATACAGCAGTTGAAAGGGACTCTTACCAGTGGCAGAATGATAGCTGATATTATAAGCGAACACAGTGGTATGTAGAAGAGCACTCCATTCCAAGGGCTGGTTCATTATCAATTTGCAGAGTATGGTTACTAGGGTTCCATTAACTCGCTCCACCATCCCATTTGATTTTGGATGATAGGGGGTGGTCAAAACCCCGCAAATTGCCATCAACTCATTTAACTTTGGCAGAATATGTGAAGTAAAGTTGGTTCCATTGTCCTTCATGATGAACTGCGGACAGCCATGCCGCTGTATAACACATTCCATAATAAACTTGGCAGTGGTGACTGCGCCCAAGTCGCTTATATACCTGGCCTCCACCCATCAGGTTAAATGATTGATGGCGACAATTATATAATTGGATTGATTGGCACTAGTTGGCAGAGGTCCCACTACATCAATGGAAATGGTGTGCCATGAGAACCAGGGTTTCACTAATTGATAGGTGGTTTTCTTACGGAAAGGTTTTATCAACTTGACATTGATGGCAACAGCTAATAGTTTCCAACACGTCATAATGCATGCTTTCCCAGAAGTATTGGGGTCGCAAAACTCCAGCATCTTTTGCAAACCACCATGGCCTACAGCCCAATGAGCATCCATTTTTATTGAGGGTCAATTTGAAGGCTTAGGAAAATTCAGCGTCAAGTCTCCAATCCGCTTGTATAATTCTCCCCCTTGCACGAAGGTACCCTCCCCTGAGTCCATCTAACACCTTGATTACTTATGACAGCTCATCCTGAGATTTGTTCACCATCATTTTTTCATACATTATATCATCCAGATTCGCTGTGATAGCGACCGTGGGCAATTGAGACAGACAATCTGTGTTTTGATGTTTTGCCCCAGGTCGATGTAAGATCTTGTAATTGTAAGCTTGCAGCTTCAGATCCCAATGTGCGAGCCATCCTTCCGGTTCATGCATATTCTGTAGCCAGCACAAGGAAGCGTGATCCGTCACTACTTATAATCTTACCCCATGCAAATATACCCAAAATTGTTTATAAGCATAGATCACAGCTAAGCACTCCCACTCGGTTACAGTGTAGTTTTGTTCATGACAATTCAAGCTCCAACTACAGAAGGCGACAGGATGTTCCACACCATCATCATCCTTCTGGGATAATACTGCCCCAATAGCAGCTAAGGATGCATCCATTTGCACTATAAACAGCTTATTGAAGTTGGGGTATTGCAATATGGGTGCACTTGCTAACGCGTTATGAAATACATTGAAAGCATTATGTCATCACTCCATCCAATCAAAAGGAGCGTTTTTCTTTAATAGCTCAAAAAGTGGTGCCCCAATACAACTGAAATTGGGAATGAACCATCGATAATACCCAACCATTCCTAGAAACACCTGAATGTCCTGCTTATTTTCTGGCTGAGTCATCTTGCCTATCGCTTCCACTTTAGCCAGCTGCAGTTTAAGCCCATTTAAATCCACAACAAAACCAAGGTATTCCAATTGCTCTTTAAAGAAATGGCACTTCCGGGGCTTAATTTTGATATTAGCAGCAGCGAGGCACTGAAACACTTTCTCCAAATGGTCCAGATGCTCTGTGAACGTTTGTGAAAACACATTGATGTCATCAAGGTAAACTAAGATGCATGAGGGCTTTAAATCACCTAAAATTGTATCCATGGCACGCTGGAATGTATCAGGAGCATTACACAATCCTTGCGGCATGTGCGTTGGCTGGAACAACCCTCTAGAGGTGGTGATCGCACATTTCTCCTATTCTGTTGGTGGCAATTCGATCTTCCAGTACCCTGAGATCAAATCCATGGCAGAAAAATAGTTTACCCCACCCAATTGGTCTAATGCATCATCAATCCATGGAAGAGGGTAAGAATTCTTCTTTGCAACATTATTGAGTTTATGATAGTCAATAACCACCCAATTCGATCCATTCTTCTTCTTTACAATGAGCACAGGTGATGCCCAGAGGCTGTTTGATGGCTCTAGCATCTCTTGCTTGATAATCTTATCCACTTTGTTGGAGACAACCTCTTCCACTGCTCTAGAATGTCTAATAGGACGCGAATGAATGGGAGGGTGATCCCTCATATCAATCTGATGTACCGCCCCTTGAGCGCACCCCAATTCATGATCATTATTTGCAAAAGTATCCCGATACTTTTTAAATAAGGCCATAGCCTTATCTTTCTGATCTTCCAATAGTCCCATGAGCACTTCTCGTGAAACTACAGTCAGTATGCCAAACAAGGCGCGAGCTGGTAGTCTGAGATCTTCCCATGAGCCAAAGTCACAAATATGTTGAACTTCCCTAATAGGGACAAAGTGTAGGTAAGCCACCACTTGGTGCCGCCTAATCATTATTGTCTCCTTCTGTAGGTTTGCGAGCAACATTTTCACCTCCCCAATCCAGGAAACAATAGCCCCGGAGCCAAGTGTGGCTCTATCTGCAAGTGCTGATGAGGCGCTAGGATTTCTCCATACAGTCCCTTCAGAACTTCAATTTTGAGCCCAGTCCCTATTATGCCCTGGTGTCCAGACAGTAAGTTTAAAGGGCGCGTTTCTCAAAGCGGGATTCCTTTATACTCATATATCTGGTTGAGGAGGATCTTGGTCTGTTGACTCAGTCACTGATAGTGAACAGGGATCACTCCGTCACTGTATGCTAGATTGACCTGACCAAAGTGGACTGGATCCATTGGGATTCCACCAGAGAAAAGATATAATGGAATCTGTTGGCCAAACATAGTGAGGGTTTTTTCTGCCATATCTATCACAACGCCAAATTTTCTCATGAAAGCCGCGCCAATTAAAATATCATAGTGGTTATTTGGCAAGAACACCGCTGGAGCAGACACCTGGACTGAACCAAATTGTAGGGGTAACGTGCTATATGCTCCTTCCGACACAGTGCTATACATTCCTGCCATTTACATATACTACTCGATGGTCCACATCTGGTTTCAACATGAGTTTAGCCACTAAACGGGTAGAGACTATGTTCACAGGCCCTCCCATGTCTATGATTGCGCGGATTTTTGTGTTTTGAACAAATATGTTGCAATAAGTACATTCCAAGTTAGAAGAATCATCAGGGTTTATTACCTGTACGTTAAAGGGTCTTGTGTTACTTAAAAAGGAAGAAATACCCTTGCCAACCTGAGGATACTCACTAGCAATTTTTTCCACTGGAATAGCTATGTTAACCCCTATTAAAGGAGTGACATTCAGCGAAGAATCCGCATTTCTGGAGCCATTCTGTTCCAGTATTTGCCACGCATATGGTTTCTGCACATCTCGGAGGAGCTCATCCTGATTGGGTGAACTCTTACTCTTGGAAGTAGAAGCAGAGGTATCCAGTAAAAGCTGCCGGTATAACAAATCATCTGATTAAGGTTTGATTTCTACTCATAAAGTTGTTTGGCAGGTAGTAAGACAAGTGAATTGAGCTTAGCGTAGGTAGCGCGTCCCATCTCTACTCCGCTTGAGCTTTTCCCTGCTCAGTTTTCATGGTTGACATTGCGTACACTTGTGGTTTGCTAGGGCAATTGGCTGCATAATGCCCTCTTTTTCCGCATTGGAAGCAAGTGTTTGTAAAAGGTGCATGTATATAATTTGGGCTAGAAGGACCAGGTTGAGAATTTCTGGTAAGGTTCTATGGTCACAGTCAAACTGGTGAAGCACACATGGGATGGAAAGGGTCTACTGACTCATATGAGCGACGATTATGTTCCAGCGTCTGATAACCCAGTCACTGCGCCCAATATTTGGAAAAAGATGGAGAGTGGGCAAAAGAGGGTTTTGGGCTACATGGGGGGCATCGTTTGTGGTAGAGAGTTGATGCAAGGCATTCATAACCTGAATGAGGCCAGTATCCCCATCTAACACATGAGACATAGCATTATGTAGTTCCTGGTATGGTTTAAATGTCGCTGTCATCGCTATACCTACATCCTCAGTGGTTAAGATATTAGCCCCAAGTAAAACGTGAGCTTCCACGAAAAACTGCTCAGTAAATTCTGACAAGGTCTCGTTTTGATTAAACTGTATAGTCATAAATTTGTCTTTTTGTTGAGACATCTTGTTAGCTCCTCCAAACAGCCAGATAACTATTGCTTTTACTTGGGTGTAAGACACCAAAATATTTGGAAGATAGCAGGTCACTTGGTCAGCGCTTTCCATATCTAAAGCATACAGTAACAACTTCACTTTACATTGATCGGTAGCCCCTTCCACAGTGAATTTAAAACGTTTAAAATACCCATGTAGGTTTCTGTTACAACTGAAAAGAGTTAACTTTTCAATACATAAAAATTCATTTGGCTCTCAGGTTCAGCTGCAAGGGGCAGGCGAACTGGATTCGGAGCAACTATGGGAACTATCATTTGGTGTGTTATCATGCCACCATCCAGATGAGCTTGAGCTCATCGAAGCAGAATCAGAAGAAGTGTCATCATGTGGGGGGTCCGTCATACCGCCCAATGGATAGTTCTTTGCTGATCCATAACATCCTTCCCCTGAGTCACCACTAACTGCCCTATTTCCCCCAGCTCCAGTAAGCCCTGTGAACTGTTCACTAATCAGCTGTTCCGCTTTGACTGAAGGACATCTATACCATCCATCCTGCCATTCTTGTTGCAGCGTGTTATATTGCTGTTGCAATTCATGGCGGAACTCCTTTTCCTCATTCAGTGTTTGTTCCATAGTTTGTAATCATGAAAGTACTTCCTCAATTCTATTCTGCAGGCGGTTTTGTTGTTGTCTTGCGTTTTCTGCTTGCTGGTTGGCGTTGTTTATTTGGTTAACAAGGAAAGATTGTTTTCGCGCTGATTCCTCATTGGCCTATCAATGGGTATCAATGCGTCCTTGCATGTCCGCATACTCACTTATCTCACTGATAGGGAGAGGGGAGGCTTGTTGGCGTTCCGCCTGACTAATGACTTTAAGTCATGTAACTCGACAAATGAGTTGGAGATACTCAGTGGACATTGACCTGAGAATAAGCGCATTATCAGACGTTCGCTGGGTATCCCATTTTCTATGGAGTTGATCTAATTCTGTTGATAGAGAGCCAACTTGGGCCACCAATTGCAGTTCCATCAGGGTCATTCTTTCCTTGAGCTGAGAAATCATGGCTTCAAGAGCTTCCGCTTATTCAGCTAGCTCCATCATACAGCACTCAGTATTATTCCCCAAGGTTGTCACATTCTGAATCCACTCCGCAGATAGGCCATGATGTTCCAGTAGTTCTCTTATTACTCGAGGTAATTCTGAGGTTAACTGAGGTACTAGAAGGTCCATTTGATGGCGAACATCTCTGACACAATGATCTATCTTTGCCAGCGCCCCTTGTATTTCTGAGAAAAAACAATCAAGGCTGTCCAGCAAGAGGCAAGTATTGTAATGTTGTGCTTGAGCAAACTGCAACACATCTCCAATTTCAATGTTATGGCGAGCCAGGACACATAGTAGCTGGCAAATCAAAGGTTGCACATAAGCGACTAAGTATTCCTCAATTCTGTGAGTTCTGAGGTGGCAAGTTAACCAATAGTAGTGGCGTCTAACTAAGACATGTACAGCGCATATTAATTTTCTTGATCGTGTTGATTATAAAACGGACTCACGACATTTTCTTCACTCTCATCCTCATATAGGATATACCCACGCAACAACCATTCCATAATAATTCTTAGTTTTTGTGAAGTCACATTAGTTTAGCATCCGTGTTGGCTAGTTGTCAGCTCTGGGCAATTCTCAAATTACAAAGTGATCATAAATTTCATCATCCCCTGGTTTATTAACAGTAAACAATGTTGGTTCCAAGTTAGGTGTCCTCCAAGCATCTTCAGCATGCCATGCCCAGAACCTGATCAGGTTAGGTTGGAACAAATGAGGATTTGTCATTGTATTTTCCCCGCTATAGTTGATAAGTGGCCCCCTATAGTGAGCACCGCTGTTAATTTCTCGGCGTCTAGGTCCATTGTCACCAAGTTGGATTTTCACAGGGTATAGCCACTGAGCAACCCAATCAAATGATATGAGGATCACCAATTCTTATATTAAACTAATTAAAATATATATGGAACTATTGTCCCTTATTTCTTTCTTTATTTTTAGATATCTCACAGTCCATTCTGCGCTTCTTCTTCCTTGTAAAAAACTATCTCCTTTTAATCTTCCATCAGGCTCTTTATACCTCAATTCCCCAGCCGGATGCATCCTCAGCTTGGTATCTTTTATTCTTTTTCCTTATTCGATTTTGCTCTCATTCATATCAAATCTTGGCGTAATTCCTCTCTATTCACCGAATGTTCTCATTTTGCTTGATTATAATTCGTGTATCCCCTTTAAATAAATCTTGAGACTAATCTTGATTCCTCTGTGATCTGCCAATATGGGTAGCATATCATCCATTCATATCAACTTCCTGACACATTATTTTCCTAAATAAATTTCACCAGCCCATTACCAGTTAGCTGCCTTGCTCCACCCCCTCACAGGCAAGAATGTGCCGTTTCATTGGACGCCCAAATGCTAGAAGGCGTTCTAGTTGATCAAAGCTGTGTTTTATCCCCTCCATCCTAAAATTTGCAGTTCTTAACAAGCTGTATATCATTGCATGTGATGCCTCCTTGGTGGCAGTGGTGGTTGTTCTGCTCCAAGAGCATGATGGCTTGGAACATCCAGTTTCCTACTTCTCCCAAAAATTTACTTTTATGGAGCAATCCTTGGCCATCTACAATAAAGAGTTGGCATCCATAGAATGGGCATTGACTCATTGGAGGTATCTGTTACAGGGTGCTCAGCATGAGTTAACTGTTCACATAGATCACCAAGCTCTCTTGTATTTCCGTAAAACTTAAAAATTGGTGCATTGGCTAGCTCATACCTATAGGGACTTGTGCAGTTTCAATTTCAAATACAAATTTGTAAAAGGTGCGCTTAATGTACTTCCCATTTTTCTCAGCCACAGTCCAGCCCACTGTCCCTCAGATCCAGATGAAGTCTCTCTTTACCGTGATCCCCACCGCTCAAATTTTGTCTTGGCGCTACAGTTCTTTGGACTGGCGCTGAGGTCCAAAGGTGGCTCAAAGCTGCTAATTTGCAGAAAAGGTCAAGAAGGAAGTGGAAAGCTGGGTAAGTTAATCAATATTTTATTAGGCTTAGAAGGATTTGATATTTATAGGGTGTGTTGGAACTTGGTGCCTTCAGGATCCTCGGGGCCTCATCTGTTCAGGATCTTTACTGATCTTTCAGAATGGCCTCCTCATGGGCATCCTCAATGGGTGGTGTTGCTCACCTGACCAAAATGGGTGGAAACGCCACCCCACATGACTCAGGAATAGAGGAGGAGGATCCTGAAATTGATTTAACTTGGTTAGGTTTGATAACTGATCCTGTATGGTCAAATTTGGAAGGGGGAATTTGATTGATTATTATCTCAAATTCTGACAATGCCCCCCTCAAGATCCTGTCATCAATGAGGGGGGAATAGTACTAAAAAAAAGATCCTATTGGAGGGGGAATACAGGAACTGACCATGCACCCAATTTACCACGGTCCCTTGGTTGACATTGGCAATGGAGTACTCAGACTTCACCCTATGAATAACTTTATAGGGTCCAGACCAAAGTATGTTGAGCTTGTTTTGTTGGCCTCCAGGTCAATGATGATAAAAGAGAATGAGGTCACCTAATTGAAAATCTGGTAAGGAGGGTCATCCGAGATTTGATTGGGATGTCTCTCTTCCAGTGGTGGTGATAATGCCTTGAGTGGCTTGGGCTTGGAGCTGGACAATTTCATCAGCTAGAGCCCTCATAGTTAAATCAGAGTTCTCAGGGGTGGAGGTCTCAAGCATTGGCTGGACGCTACTTGGCAGCTGAGGTGCCCGCCCATATAGGGCTTCAAATGGGGACATCTTGATAATTTGGTGATAGCTTACTTGGTAGGCAAGTAAGGCGCTGGGTAGGTAATGGTTCCAACGAGCAGGGTCTGAGGCAGCTAATTTTGAAGAATAAAAATAAGAGTTGCATTAGCCTATTCAACTGCCCCATTAGTAGATGGGTTGGTAAGGTGCAGCGAAACTCTGGGTAGTGCAAAATAGCGAGGTAAGTTCTTGCACTACCTGTGAGGTGAAGTTTAATCCATTGTCTGAGAGTAAGGTTTGGGGGCACCCATGCTGGGTGAAAATGGATCAAATGAGGAATAGGGCGGTGGCCTTGGCAGTAGCAGCTGGGACTGAAATTGCTTCAACCCACTTGGTTAGATGGTCCACGGCTAGGATAATATATTTATGGCCATGCAACCCAGTGGGAAGGGGGCCCACCACATCAATGCTTACCACATTGAAGGGACCAGTTGGGGCAACCACCAAATGTTGGAATTGGGGGTTAGCTCAGTCTTGCGATTGGCAAGTCATGCATGCTTCCAGGACCTCCTGGATAGTCTTGATCATGCAGTCCCAGTAGCATCGTGATTTCAACCACTCGTGGGTCTTTTTGATGGCCCCATGTCCCACGGTGGAATGGCCTTCTAGTATAACATCAGTTCTGGAGGAGGGGCGGATATAAGGGAGCCACTTCTTATTGACTTTCTTATAAAGCAGCCCATCCTTAATTTGTGTATCACGAGTCATCCTTCATAGTTCAGCCTGGACCTCCAGGGTTTCCAACTCCCACTGGTCAGGTCAGCCTATTAGGTCATACAGCCAGTCCTCCTCGGGGGTCAACGCTGCTAGTACTAGCATCCTGGAGAGGCCATCCGCATTCTGGTGAATAGCGCCTGCGCGATGGATGATGGTGAAATCATAGCTTTGTAGTCATAGAGCCCATCTGGCTAACCGACTGTTAGGATCCTTCATTTGTTGCAGCCACCATAGCGAGGAGTGGTCTGTAATAATAGTAAAGTGGGTGCCATAGAGGTAGGGCCAAAAATGTTTGATGGCCAGTAGGATGGCTAGGCACTCCCTCTCAGTGACGCTGTAGTTCCGCTCAGCTTTATTTAGCATCTTACTAAAGTAGGCCATGGGGTGGTCGACCTGGTTTTTGTCATGTTGGGCCAGGATGGCCCCAACGGCGATGTCACTCGCATCCATGAACAACAGGAAGGGTTGGTCAAATCGAGGTTGAACTAGAATGGGTTTAGTACATAGAGCGGTTCTCAAGGCATTAAAAGCCTGTTCTTGTTCAGGCCGCCACTCGAACAGCACATTCTTCTGTAGGAGATAAAACAGTGGTTCCGCGAGGTCAGCAAACTGAGGAATAAACTGCCGGTAATAGCCCACCATGCTGAGGAATACCTGGATATCCCTTAAACTCTGGGGGCGCAACATCTTCTCTATGGCGGCGATTTTGTTTGGTATGGGTTGGATGCCATCCTTAGAGACCTTGTGCCCCAGGAATTCTAATTCGGACTGAAAGAAGGAGCACTTGGAGGGTTTTAGCTTTAAGGACGCTCATTGTAGCCAATTGAAGACTTCCCGTAGATTCTCAAGATGCCCATTAAAGGTTTGAGAGAAGACAGTAATGTCATCCAGGTAAACAAGGACGCAGGAGAGCTTCAAGTCCTCAAGGATCCCATCCATGGCACGTTGGAAAGTGGCTGGGGCGTTACAAAGGCCTTGGGGCATTCTAGTAGGCTCTAATAGCTGTTCATTAGCTATGAGCGCACACTTAGCCTGGTCTTTGGGGGCGAGCTCAACCTGCCAATATCTTCTGGCAAGGTCCATGGCGGAAAAGTATTGAGATCCGGTGAGCAGTCGGAGGGAATCATTGATTTGAGGTAAAGGATAACTGTTCTTCTTAGTGATGGAGTTAAGTCGTTGATAGTCCATCACCACCCTATGGCTGCCATCCTTCTTTCCATGCCAGCAGAAGGGGAGAGGCCCAAGGGCTGCGTGAGGACACCAGAAGTCTGGCGTTGAGTAGCTGTTTTAGCTCAACAGTCACCTGGGCCTCCTCAAACTTGCTCTTTCAGTAAGGTTGGGACCAGAAGGAAGGAGCATCCCCAGTTTCTACATGATGAAGGACCCCATTCATTCTTTCAAAGTCATAGGTTGAGGTCGAAAATAGGTCCAAATATTTATCCAATAACGCTAGGACCTTTCGCTGTTGGTCATCAAGAGGTATTTACTAATATTAGTATCAACCAGACTAACCAAGGGTGGAGCTTCCAAGCCAAAGTCTCTTAAGTCCCCAAAGTTCTGGACATTGGCAATAGCCTCTATCAGTAGCAAGCGGAAATAGGTGGCAGGGCTGTTTAGACATACTATTTTAGGTTTATCAGTAAGGTTTACCAACAGCACTGATATAGATCCAGTGAAGGCTGGATCTAGAATCCCCAGACAGGTTAGCACCTCTGTAGGATCTGCCAATGGATGCCACAAATAATATTTTAAATTGAGATAATTAATTTTTAATAAAAGTGTAAAATAACACTTATTAAAATCTTTTATGTTTTTTTATTATTCAGGCAGGGTAAAACCAGGAAAAATCCCTTTCTTGATACTAGTTTTTCCTATTTATACTAGTTCGACTTTTGAGACCAGGGGTATTCAAGGCAAAAGAATGCAAAGCTCAGTTAGCTAAATTATGGAATATAGGCTTTTGGACTATCATATCAAAGATAAAAAAATTTCAGAGGCAAAACCAACCTGTGCAGTAACAATTTGATGAATTGTATCCAATCACCAGCGAGTAAAATCTTTGCACCTCAGTGGTGGTCAGACTTGGATGGTTTTGATTGGGTAATTTGGTGGTGGTTGGACTTGGATGGTAATGATTGGCTAATTTTTACCCTATCATCCTCAAGTATTATATTTACACCTTAGCGGTGGTTAGACTTGGATGGTAATGATTAATTAACTCACACCCAATCATCGACGAGTAAAATCTTCTTGCCTTGCAGAGGTTCAGATCCATGTGATAGTATACTCCTCAAATTTGACTGAGGAGTTGGAGTATTCCTATTATTAGTATTTACCTTTTTAAGCTGATTTTTGTGATAGATCATATTTTTCCGTTGGTTAGGATTCCACTGAGAATCCGCCAAGGTCTTTTCGCCATAGATACTCATATCATTAATATCCATAATACTATTTGTTGATTGGGCAGGAGATGGGCCAATCATAATAGCAGATTTGGGAGCACTAATACTCCAACATTCTTCTTCTTTGATCAAAAAGGAGAATGTCTGACATTGCCCCCCTCAAGAATGTTGGTATGGATGTCGCGGTTATGGTAGTATAGTACTTTATCTGTCACTTGAGGTGTAGAAAGGGGGATGCGGAGCTTATTAGCAGCCTGCCCTTCTTTAGTCGCTGTTTTTGCAGGGTTGGTGTACATGCAAGTGTAATCTTTCTTGCTGG
>JAKSZP010008562.1:0-42646 GCA_022478985.1 Massospora cicadina | reverse complement strand
AAAATGGCAGTTGAGGCCGCAGATGCTCCTTTCACACACTACTTCACCAGAAACTCCATGGGGCAATGGAGCCGCTTGTTCAAGGTATTCTATCACCAATTTTCCTTGTGATTTTGAGGAAGATGCGAAATACAAAATTGAGGAGCTTGCTTTTGGTGCGGTCTGTGCTTACATTGATGCAGCAAAAGCTTCTCTTTTTGACCACAATTATTCTCAAACCTGACAGCGCATCAAGTCATTCACTTGTGTGCCTGTTCTCATCACTTTTGCTGAGCATCAAATTTGCTCAATATGTTGAGGCGATGGACACTTCCAGCTTCATAAATGAAGAAAATCACAACTATACCCCCTTATGCCCCATGCCGCTGATGCTCCTACCCCAAATTTGTCCGCCATGGTCCACCAGCTAAAGCTGGCTCTGGATAAAAGTTTCCCCAAAGTTTGCAAACTTCCTATATGGCTTCCTTAGCTGCTAGCTGAGGTGCCATATTAGGAATTTTTCAATTTAAATAATCCCTTTGTTGGTCTCAATTGCAAATAAAGATGCGTTGCGGCTGCCCCTTTTGGGTTGAGCACCACTAGTGTTAAAAAAGAATCAGGACTTGTCAAAAGTAATGACAAGTTTATAATGAAGGCCCAATGAATAGGACCATTTGAGGGTATTGCCAAGTTGGCGAATGTTGCCTATATGCTGAGAGACATCACATATGGATTTATAGGGAAGAGGATTAGTACTAAACACTTGAATTATTGGATTTTAAAAAAAATTGCAATTTTCTATGGGACTGCCGTGCCATGATAGTGGTTAAGTCCTGGTGCGTTGGTCAAGACCCCAGAGGTGATACCTGAACCAGAAGAGTTAGTCAAGTCCCAAGAGGGGACTACTAAACCATGATAGCTGGTTAAGTTTAAAAACGAACAGCTGAACCAGAGAGAAGGGTAAAAGATGGACCTCTGAGCCTACTTGTAGATTAAGTCTCATTGAAAAAAAAACCAAAAAAATATAAAATAAATAAAAAGATGATAAAATGTCAAATTATATATAGAATTAATTTTTATTTTGCCACAAGCAAATGCATCAGTGGTAGTCCCAACTACCAAAGGATGAGGAGTTGGATGAGTTACAATGGAGAAGACTATTGTCAGTGGTAGGACCAGCTCAAGCTTTATCTGTGTCTGCCAGGAGAATTTCCAAAGCACTTATGAAAAAAGAGCATTGGTAGGGTCAGTACAGGCTGAGACTAGATCCTCAATGAGTAGTCCCTAAGAAAAATGGAATCTACTCTGATTTAAAACGGAGAGCCCACTTTGGGGATGTACAGGAACAAGAACTCAGGCAAAGGTGACTGAATAGATATTGTGAATGACAAGGAGTTGTTGAATCCCAGCCTAGAGGAATAAAGGTATAAAAGGAATTAAAGAAGCCACCTGAGAATATCCTCTAAATGACAAAGGGTTGTGTAAGCCCAACCTGGGGAAGTACAGGTTTTCAGAACTTATTGTCAGAAAGAACAACTAAAATAATCTGGCATGGCATGAGGGTGGGGGAAACGCGCTCTGAGGAGGCGATTGTGGTTAGAAACCAGAGAAGAGGAGCCCTTGATGCTAAACATGGCATGAAGTGTCGTTTGTAGGGAAAGCTGTGCTCCAATGAAGTTGTATACAAGTATGATGTCTAAAACATGACCATGTCCTGAGGCGGCATCTACCCCCCAAAAAATTTATATCCACTAAAAATCAGGTCAAGTGGGGGATATATTGGAATTTGGATATGACCATATAATTCCGCTTGTCCATGATTATAAATCTACTTATCCAAAAGAAAATTTGTCCCAAAAGTAATAGAAAATTTTTGCTTTAGTTGCAATAACTATTGCTTGGAGTTATCATAATTGGATATTTAATCCGCTGGGTTTTAATCCACCAGATTGATGAGTATTTTTTTGGTGTTGATCCCTGACAATAAACAAGCAAATTGGATTGTTGATTTTAATACTGATAATTAAATTGGCTAGTAGGAGTCAATAAGATTTATCCCCAATCAATTAAGGGCTTATTATAGTTGTTAGGTGAGTGATGCCGCCCGTTATAGCAACTATTAATTTAACCTTTTGGGTAAACGACTTTCTAGTTGATGAAAGAGTCACATTACCTAAGCATGTTGCAAACCTGATAAAGTTGAATATCTGTGGTTGAACAAAGGCGTTGAAACGCGTTCTATGTTTCAATCTAAAGAAGTGTGCATTTGAGTTGAAGAGAGAACCTGCTCAACCCAAATGAGGAAGATCAATACAAGTTACCCTGGAGGGTGAATTCATTGGCAACAGCTGCCGTTCCCTAATTTGGAGTGCCAAAAGAAGAGTAGGGCGCCGAATCCCCTATATATTCCTTGTTAATTATTAGTAAAAAGCATATTTTTAGTCTCAATATAGTAATCATATTAAACGCTTGTTGTATCCTTGATTACACTTGACATTATAGTAAATGGAATCAGGTATCCTTTAACAAATATTACTATCATGTTCTCTGCACTTCCTGCGTTAAGGGAGAGAAGAAACTCTGAAAGTAGTCCTAGGTTAAGTTCTACCTGAAGGAAGAGATTGAAGTTTCACTAAGAAGGTCATTGAACATATATTTGCCAAGTAAGTCCAAAGGTAGACCACAAAGCCAGAGTTAGGAGTCAATTCTAAAAAGTAAAAGTTTTTTTAGAACCTCTGAACATGCTGCCAGTGGTTTAATTTCTGTTGTTATCCAAAATTTTTCAACTTTAGAAGGGAAGTTGAAGGAGGAAATCCTTTGTTATCTGGAGATATTATTTAGTACCTTCACCAGTGGGTTAAAGGAAGATTGTTTTGCCTTTTTCCATGGAGGATCGTGAGATGGAGGAATATTTGGTCGTAAAACACTTAAATGGATACTAGTCTTCATAATAGTATCATTTACTCACATATTTATAAGATTATTTATAAACGATTTTTGGTTTCATAAAGAGCCTGAACAAAAAAATAAGGGAGCTGAAAGGACTATAATCAAGGAAGAGATAGCTCAAGTCTTTAAAAGTGGCGCTTAACTTTAAAAGAGGACATGAGTGCAAAGTTTCCCCAAAATTTTACATTGGAGCTCATTCCGGGGTAATTGAGTAGCATCCAGTTCCTAGATTTTTACTTTCCTATAAAGCCTCAGTTACCTCTTTTACTTACATTGGAATAAGGTTCATGAGGACCTAAAAGTATAAATATGCTTATTGGATAACGGGCACTTGCAACTATGCAGAAACTGAGATTTCTGAGCCTAAACCGTTTCCTGCCTTGGTTCTCTTTCCACTCCTATTATGACTAACGTTAATCCCAGTTTCAAGAAAAAATTCACCCTGGGAAGAAATGCACCTCCTTCTTAAATGGTTATGGGAGCTTAGTTGAGGAGGCCATTGACCATCAGAAGGTGAGGCACATCCACTCATGCCTGAATAGCGCAGCCTGTAAAATTATGAATCCCCACTTAAAGAAATGTTGCACTTGGGAACAACTCACATATCCCCTAGTCCAGACATTTGGAAAAAACAAAACTTTGTCCAATTAGAAGCAGGAGTTCATGACCATTTGTCTGATCAAAGTAGATAATCCTTTTGAGTTCGCCAGATGATTTTATGCCAAGCACAACCCTTAATGACCACTACTGTATATGTTTGACGATGTCAAAAACTGTAGTCACTCCATGTTGGGATCTTATCATGAATTAAATCACACATGATTGGCTAGAAGTTTCTTTACCTATATCCAGGAAATTAAGGAAGCTCTTACTCAAATTCATGCGTTTGTCTTGAGTTCCAAGTCCTCCATGTCAGCCTCTCCCAGCTGTCCTTGAGTCCACGTTGTTGAGAACCAGAAAACCTCTAAACCATGATGCACTAATAAAATGAATTCCATCATTGCGCCAAGAATTGTTGGAAAAGACTTCCAAGGAAGTTGGAAAAGGGCAGTTTTCATGAAGGTTGAGGCGCCTTATGGTGACATCCCTGTAACTCCTCAAGAATGTTTAGTGAACTCAAATGAGCTTAATGCTGTCATACCAGAAGAAGATGAATTAGCACCCGTTGATAATGAAAAACCCAATTCTGCTTACTCTTCTTTTAATGAATCTCTATATTTAGCACTCCGCCTCTCATTTAAAAGTTTAGTCACATGTGTTGCTGTTTAAGTTTATGGAGTCCCTGTCCACGCCATTGTCAACAGTGGTTCCCCCATGAATGTCATTTGTTTAAATTATTGAGATTTCAAAGTAGCTGTTTTTTACTCAGTATATAAAATATAGCACAGTTAGACCACAATTCACTCAGTCTGATGGGCCTATTTCTCATTGCACATTTGCTTTGGCAAGCTGACATCTGATACATTGGCTGTTGCATTAGACAACTTAAGTTATAATTTTCTCCTTGAAACGCAGTTTCTCTGTTACTATTACGCCTTCTTTAACTATGATGAGTGATCTTTATCAATTTATGAACACAGGGTTATAATGGTTTTAAGACCTCAAATGACGCCAAGATGTAGGTCAAAGCATGGGCCAGCCTTGTGTAAAGCAAAAGTTGGATTGACAGTATTATATACACATAAGGGTTTCTTGAGTACAGATACCCCCTGTATTAGATAGCCAAGAAGGCATAATTGTCTTTTTTGCTTTTGATTATTATACCACCAAAGTCCCAAGGCATCATCAATACCAGGGTATGTATCAAAGTTCCCTCAGGACAATTTCTGGAAATACAAGGCATGGATAAACTGTCCAGCAAGGAGATCCTGACCTGCCATAGGATTTTAAATCCCGCTTATGCTGTGTCCATATTGGTGCTTCTGGCCAACTTCACTGACAAACCTAGGACAGTGGGCCCTCATACTCCAGCCGCCTATGTTTGCCTACTTCCTGTAATGGCCTTTGACAACATCTATAATTTTGGAAGACTAAAGAGCTTTGTTTTATAAATTTCTCTGTAAGTAACTTTAATTAATACCTCTATGGGCAAGAGCATACCAGGGAGCAACTCAATTGAGTTGAAAAATTACTTGAATAATACTTTGACCTTTTTCTCAACTTCCACCTACGTTTTTGTAAAAATGGATGGCGTTTTACACCATGTTAGGACTGGGTATGTTTAGCCCATTTGATCCCACCTTACTGAAAAAATATGGTTGAAGAAGCTCAGGTGGCTGTTTATCATAATCAGATACTTGAGGCTGGATACCGGTGCCTTCTTATAGCCCTTAAGCCTCCCTCTCTTGTAAGTTTGGAAGAAGGATGATAGTCATCGCGTATTAATGGACTACAAAAGACTTGATTCCATTACCAAAAAGGACATTTATCCCTTGCCCATATTAACGACTCTTTCTGCTTTCTTACTGGGCGCAGTATTTTTCTGCAATGGATCTCACTAGTGTATAATGGCAAGTAGAGCTAGCTTTTGAATATTAATCCAAATGCGCTCTCACAGTTAACAAAGGGTTATTTGAGCCAACTAAGGGCGCCTCAGGGCCTTTTCAACGCTCCTGGCACCTTCCAGTATGCTATGTACAGGATCTTGGGGGATTTAAAGCTATCCTGTGTCCTTGTGTACCTCATTGATATTACTATCTTCTTGTGAACCCTCAGCGTCTACATAGAGCATCTCCTGGAACTCTTTAATCATCTAAGGAGGCATCCGTAAATCTTAAGCCTTCTAAGTTCTCTTTTTTACAATATGAAATAGAATTCCTAGGACACAAGGTCTCAAAAAATGAAATTCATCCCATCCCAGATAAAGCTCTGCTATTTTGAAGATTTTGCATCTCCAGAGCCTCAGGGATATTCTAGTGTGTCTAAGCATGGTGGGTTATTATCATAAATTTATCTTCAGTTTGCCAACTTATCTGACCCCTAGTCTACCTTCTACAAAAGAGTGTCCTTATAGTGTCTTCCTAAACATGAACAGGCTTTTGATGCGCTAAGACCTTCTCTTTGTACTAAACCTACTTTAGTTCACTTGTATCCTGATTGGGCACTCATGCTATTCACTAACGCCAGTGACCTTTCAGTTGATGCTATTCTATTTTAACAAGATGAAGATCAAGTTAAGAGTTTAGTGGCTTACTTTAGCAAGACTATGAGTAAGGCTGTACAATATTGTAGCGTACAAGTGTGAATGCCTGGCTTTTTTAATGGCAATTATAAATCCTATCCCTATCTATATGGCACCCTTTTCACCATCATAACTGACCATTCCTTGCTCCGATGGTTGCAACAAATGAAGGACTCAGATGTCTGATTAGCAAGGTAGGTATCACAACTACAGAACTACGATTTTATCATTGTCTACCGCGCAGGAGCGAATCATTAAAGTGCTGAAAGTCTTTTTAATGGTGCCAGTTCTGGTTGCTTTAACTCACAAAGAAGACCAACAATATGATTTAATTGACCATCCTGAATGGTTGAAGTTGGAAACCCCTGTGATTTTAAATCAAACTATAGAAAATTAACCAGACATCCAAATTATAGAGGAAATGCTATATGAAAATCAACAAAAAATGTATCCTTTGTATCCGCCTTCTTCATATAACAATTTTATCCTTGAGGGACACATTACCATGGGTTGAGGGCAGTAAAAAAGTCTTAGGAATGACTAAAGAAACTATGCTATTAAAATTAGGTGGTTAAGACAATCCAAGAAGTTCTAGAGGCCTGTTTGAATTGTAATATTCAAAATTGGGCTAGCTCTTGATATCAACATTCAATTGTGGCTCCGTCAACTACATTTAATGTCATTAGCATCGATATGGTGGGCCCTTTTCCCACCAGTTTAAATGGGCACAA
Organism: Massospora cicadina; assembly: GCA_022478985.1. Taxonomy (NCBI): domain Eukaryota; kingdom Fungi; phylum Entomophthoromycota; class Entomophthoromycetes; order Entomophthorales; family Entomophthoraceae; genus Massospora; species Massospora cicadina. Next base: position 35,806 of record JAKSZP010008562.1, on the reverse strand, counting down.
ATATATCATATTAGCTTGTGGACCATTTGACTTAGATGGGTTAAAGAAATTTCTATTCCAGATACCACTGTGAAAGCCATGGCCCTATGTCTTATCCAAGCTGTTTTAACTCAATACAGTTGCCCTCAAAATCTATTTTGGACAATGGGCTAAACTTTACCTCACAGGCAGTCTGATACTAACTTTGCTTTTTATGAGTATCCAAAGTTTCACCGCCCCCTATAAAATTATCAACCAATGGGGGTGGAACGTGCTAATGGGACACTTGTTTCTGTCTTGTGGAAGATGTCCGCTTCTGACCCTATATGGTTAAACAAAATTCTAACCAGCTCTTTCATTACTTACTGGAGAATTTACCATTAAATATTTAAGATCTCCCCTTTGAAGCTCTATATGAGCGTACCCCTCAGCTGCTAAGTAGTGTTAATCTCTAATCTATAATTACATGCCCATGAACTCCAATTTTACAATGAGTTCCTTGTCTGATGAGATTATCCAGCTTCTAGCCCTCGCCACTCAGGGAATTGTCACCAACAAAGAAAAAGAGATATTCTGATTCAACGTCGACTGACCCTTCTTACTGACTTTTCAGATAGGGGAGCTATCCTCTTTTATCACCATTGACCTGGAGGTCAACAAGCCAAATGTTGAAATCAGCGCTTTGACGTCATATCACAGATGCAAAGGTTAATATACACAGCCAAATCAGATAATGTTTGATGACTGCAATCTAAGTAAAAACTTAACCAATGAAAACTTAATATTGGAGATAGTGCTTTTGTTAATAGAGATAAGAGATCTCATTTTAGTATCTAATACTGCCAGTGGCTCTCCATGGCTTGCTATATTAAACTTAATATTAGACCAAATTAGCTACTCAAGAATAAAAAGGCACCTAAAAATTGTAACATCACTCAGATGTGCTCTCTTCCAGCGTTCTGATTGGTGCATTTCATGGTTACTAAGCAGCGCTTAAGATTGGTAAACTACTGGCGTAATATCCAATTTAGGCCAGAAAAGTGAGTGAATAGGGAGTTGGAATTTCCAATATAATATCAATATACCTGTTCTAATTGAAATATGCTATGTAATCAAATTACCATCGGCTGGCCTTGATAATTATAAGGGACTCTATTACTAATGTTTTATGTTGATGTGGGGCAAAATAGCATATTAGATGAACTAAAATAGGAGGCTATAAGGTATTTGGGGCCACAGCGTTGGTGGCTGATAATTTTAAGGGAATGAGAAATGCGCCAGCGGGAATTATTGATCTGATAAATAATAAATTGATAATTGGCTCACTAAATATAAAACCTTGGTCCATGGGGCGAAATGTTCACAAAGAACCAATTTAAACCTTTTTCTAAGTGTTAGAAAAGTAAAAATCAAGTATAGAATTAAGTTATCACTCTCTTTCTGCTAAGCATCACTTTTTGAAAATCAATTCAGCCTAAAATTTAGCTCCACTAAAGAGATTTACGAAAACTATTAGCAAATATGGCGGGAAACCCCGCAAAAGAACCCGCAGGCTATGCCAAACGAGCCAGCACCACCCCCAAATGAAGCAACCCTCGGTTACCCACCTCAGGGTCAACCAGAATCACCCACTCTCAAGCAGCAGCCATGAAAGCAGGCACCACTCCCCAACCTGGAGCTACTTCAACTAGCGCCAGTTCACCTGATCGTACTTCTGCAACCTGCACGCCTAACAGCTCTGTGTGCGCTGCCTCCCACCAACCCGCTGGGCCCCCTCCAACCAAGGAGGCCATCACCCACGCTGTTTTAATGGCGTCTGCTCAGTTGAATGAAACTCAGCCCATCCAGGAATTCACCTCCCCCATTGTGTTAGCTAATTCAGCCCCATCTATTATTGCTGACGCCGTGTTTCTGGCTCCCTCCATAAGGGCAATACTCAGCTACCTGGCCCTCAAACCCTCAGATGTAAGGTTGGATTAGCCGCACATTCTGGTTCACTAAGCACCAAATTGGGACAATCTACTCTTCCCAATGAGGATTCAAATGGTTCAGATTTGGGAACTTCACAACAGTTCCAATCTCACCCATCCCATTTAAACCCCGTAATTGGCACTTCTCAAGTCGGCACTTTATCTCCATATGCTGAAAACGACCAATTCACCAATCAGCCAGTGAGTTTTGCCCACGAAATCACAGCAAATACTCGGGCTGAATTTACCCAAATAGATTGGGATGGTGATGAAACATCGCCCTCCTCCCAATTGGCTGAGTTAATTCCAATCTGGATGGCCTCCCCAATTTAGCGAGGCCCAACAATCACCTGGCCCCCAAACCCTCAGATGTAAGGTTGGATTAGCCGCACATTCTGGTTCACTAAGCACCAAATTGGGACAATCTACTCTTCCTAATGGGGATTTAAATGGTTCAGTTTTGGAACTTCACACCAGTTCCAATCTCACCCATCCCATTTAAACCCCATAATCGGCACTTCTCAAGTCGGCACTTTATCTCCATATGCTGAAAACGACCAATTCACCAATCAGCCAGTGAGTTTTGCCCATGAAATCACAGCAAATACTCGGGCTGAATTTACCCAAATAGATTGGGATGGTGATGAAACATCGCCCTCCTCCCAATTGGCTGGAGTTAATTCCAATCTGGATGGGCCTCCCCAATTTAGCGAGGCCTAACAATCCGCCCCTCAATTTAATATGACGCCAGCAACTGCTGTAACATTCCAGTAACAAGGGAACTCCGCAAACTTGTTCATACCACCAGCTCACACTCAACCTGCGATTGAAGCCCAAAGCAAACACAAACGTACCAAAGGAGCCACTGGGGCGTGGCAAAAACCTCTGGCACCAATGCTACCCAAAGCTGATCCCCGTGAAGTGGCGTTTATTGCTGATGTCAAGAAGAAATGGGCCGAAACTAGAGCGCAAAAAGCTCTACCTCGCTCAACCCTTTCCCACACAATTCGCCTTTATTATGGGCACAACCCTGTTGAATTCTATACAGAGTATTACTTCTCATACTTTGCAGCGATTGCGGAGACATTCCCAATTAACACCACCATCCATGAATCAGTGGAGGGCCACTACATCGATGTGGGCTTCACTGAAGCTGCCCTTGCTGACCATGCTGCCACCCTCCAGGTCATTATTCCACGTGGATCTCTTTGCATCTCCCGCACACGCTCTCACCTGGAGAAAATTTCATGGGTTACTTTTTCCAACCTACCAACGACTGTTGATCCTGAGTCTCTTAAACTGGCGCTCCATCGTGGTTTAATGGAGTTTGGGTCTGTTCTTTCAGTGGACTTTAGCGTCCCCTCTTACTATGCTCCCACTCAAAGAGCTCGCACTGCTAGGGCGTCGTTCATCCCCTCCCCCACTGTATCCCGCAACATTGAGGTTATTCCTCATGTGGCGGTAGTTGGGGCATGCCCTGAGATCTTTTTTGTCGACCCTGATCAGGCGCGCCCCCGGTGTTCATGGTGTAACGCCCTTGGACACGTGTATAGTGGCTGCACAGCTCGAAAACAAGCCCTCTTAGCCACCACCCAGGGGCCTAAACCAGGCCAAAAACGATCCCACGTGGCCGCAGCAGCAATTCCACAACCCACACAATGGGTTCCCGTTCAAGACCTGTCCCCTGAGGCCTTACGCCTAACAGTTGAAACAGCTAACCCCACTATTGGTATGAGATACCTTCGCGCTCATGCCCCCCTTCCAGAGGGCACCCCCTCCAATCTCCCAGAGTCAACTCCCTCTCTCACCAAGCGCAAGGCATCTCCCACAGGGTGCCCCTCATCAGCCACCCCCACTCAGGGCTCCGCGGCACCCCCACCAACCTCCACCAGCGATTTATCGCATCAATCCTCAGCTCCCAATGGAGCTATGCCCACCAGCATGGACTGGCAACCCGCGGCCTGCGGTAGAAGTGCCACCTCAAAGAGTCCTACCCCAACCCCACAGTCCATTTCGCGCGGATCCTTTGCAGTGTTGGAGGAAGTGAATATGGACTCAGACTCATCAAATGGGGACACCGCGGAGGTCACCATTGAGATACCTCAGGTCCTTCCCCTGCAACGGAGCGGGGGCAGCATCCTAGGCGGCTTACTGGGTCCTCCGCCCCCCCACCCCCTCCTTCCCCTCAGAACCCTCGACGCTCCTCATGAATTTCAGCTAATAGTCAAGCTAAAGGACTCAAAACTAGCCGCCTCACAGCAGCAGGTTCAAGCGCTGGCAACCCCCCAGGACATAGAGGGGAACAGCTATGAGTCCCCATGGCAGCACCCTGGCCCTGCAATCCATCAACGCAAATGGGTTGCGGGACTTTAAGCGGAGAGCCCGCCTCCTCCGAAACTTCAGGTCAGAACAAATTGACATCGCTGCTGTCCAGGAGCCCCATATCCTCCCCCACGAACAATCTTCATGGAATGAACAGTTTGGAGGCAACTCCTTCTGGACAAACCATTCCGCCCTTATTGTTTTGAATCCCCGGGTTAAACCCATTCTTTTTCACAATATCTAGGTGGCCATCTCATACTGGCCAAACTCACCACTCCTGACTTCTCCTTCTTCACTGCAAGCATCTACCTGCCTAATGCAGGTCAGGAGCAAAATCGGCTCTTGGAAGAGCTCGTCCAACTCAATCTCTCACGGAATACAGTCCTCTTAGGAGATTTCAACACAACCATAAGTCGCGTCCGTGACTCTTACCCCCTGCAGCAAAGGAACGCCCTGGATCAAGTCGCCTCCAGGATTTCCTTCGCCTGAGTGGCTTTATAGATGCGCTTCCACCCTCCGCGTCTGGCCTAGGTTGCATGACTAGGATCCAGTATGATGGAGGAGCTTTCCAGTCAGCGTCACGCATAGATATGGCACTGATTGGCCCCCTGTTGATTGACCGCGTCTCCTCTCCCATCTCTCGTGACAACCATCTGAGTGATCATAGGTCACTCACCGTTGTCCTCACCACCACACTTAGACCATCACGTAGGTTCTGGCCTAGGGTTGCCCCAGCTCTTCTCAACAACCCCTTCACTAAGGAGAAGCTGTCTATGACCATCCGGGAGACTCTCACCTCCCCCCACCCCACCTGCTTGACCACAAGGCTAGATGGGCGGTGACCAAGGAGGGCATCACCCGCATTGCTTACAACTGTGCCAAAGCCCAGATGACTGCAGCTCGCGCCAGAGTCAAAAGGGCGGAAGCCAGAATCAGACATCTGGAGCGAAACTGCCAGCCTTCGCCCTCTCCCAGATGGTTGGAAGACTGGGAAGCGGCGCAGGAAGCACTCCGCTTGGAGCTCACACGGCAGGAAGAACGGGCAGCAAACTTTACAACATCTCGTTACTATGCTCAATGGGAACGCCCCACCCGCTTCTTCTTTCAGAAACAGAAAGCCCTGTCAACAGCGCAGGATATTACTGCACTGAAGATTGGCACTATAACCACTTCAGATAAGGAGGAAATCACACAGGAACTACATTGCTTCTACTCCAGCCTCTTCCATGCCACTCAGGTGGACCCATCGGACATCCAAGACTTCCTGTGGCGGTCTCCAGAGCCGCCCATTGACCCACGGGCTGATGAGGCTCTACTGGCGCCTATTTCCATCCAGGAGGTGATGGAAACCCTTCCAAAATCTCCACGGCTTAAAGCCCCAGGCCCAGATGGAATACCCTTCGAGGTGTACCTTCTGGAACCTGCAGTGATAGCCAGAACCCTCCGCGACCTCTTCGCTGCACTCTTGGTGAATGGCGAGGTCCTCCCCGACTCCAGAGGCTCAATCACGACCCTCATTCACAAGAAGTCAGACCGTGAGAACCTGGCGAACTGGCGCCCCATAGCGTTGATCAACACAGACCACAAGCTCTTCACGAAGCTTCTGGACAACCGCATCACCAAATGGGTGTCACCTCGCCTCTCCCCATCCCAGCACGGTTTTATTCCGGGGAGGTCGTTATGGGACAACTATAATGACCTTCACGTGACTTTGACTGCTAACTCTCATAAGTTGAATGGCTTTGTGGCTCTCCTGGATATGGAGAAAGCATATGATTGGGTAGCCTGGAAGTATATTGATGCTTCCCTGACCCGCTTCCATCTCCCACCCGCAGCTAGGTGCTGGATATCAGCGCTCTATGACCAGCTCCACACCAGAGTCCTGGCGCCACTGGGTTTTACAGTGGCAGTACCAGTTGGACAAGGTCTCCGGCAAGGGGACCCCCTGAGCCCTATCCTTTTTAACATCACCCTTGACCCCCTCTTGGCCTCCTTACAGGACAAGCCAACAGGGATTCTAGTCCCAGGTAAATCCCCCACACGCATCATGGAATTTGCAGATGACACTGCCATTGCATTTGGCTGCCCTGGGGATGTTGCCCTCGCTGCTGTGACCATTGAGAGGTACACCAAGGCGTCCAACGCCATAATCAACACCTCCAAGACAACAGTTGTACAGGTCGGCTCCCCCACCTTTCCCCCACCATTTGGTATTGAACCTGAGCGCGGTACCTTCCGTCACCTGGGCGTTCTCACCAACCAACAAGGAATTGCGCTAGAAGACAATGCGGACTTGCTCCTCGCAGCAGTTAACTCCAGGATTGCCAGCTGGAACTGGCGGCACATCACCCCCCAGGGTCGAGTTCTGATGACCAATGTGTTCCTCCTCTCCAAAGTCTGGTTCCTAGCGCACGTCTGCCCATTCACAGATACCTTTTATACGCGGCTCAATGTACTCCTCCGCTGTTGGATCTGGGGCTCAAACCATCCACCAATGGCCCTCTCAACCATTGCCTGACCCTGCAATGAAGGGGGTCTAGGGCTTCTGGACACGCGATCCCACGCCACCACAATCTTCCTGAAGTTCCTATGGCCGATTGTCTGCTGGGACGCGACCCCCATGCCCCAATGGGCGCCCGCCCTCCGCCAGTCAGTGTCAGCAGCTCTGGGTCTTCCTAGAGCATCTCTGACCTCATTAGGGGAGTGGCTCACAAACCACCCAGGCCATCGCCTAAAACCATCCTCATCCCCCTACTGGAACCAGGCTCTCCTTGCCCTGAAACGAGTAGGCGCTCGGATCCACCATGCCTTCCCATACAGAAGGGAAGGCCCTGGCCTCAGCCCCCGTCGCCATGCAATTGTGAACAAAGGACAAGTTGTCACAACTCGCCTCAACCCCCAAGATCGTCCTCCCATCCGCCTAAGACTCCTTGAGCTCCTCCCTCCCTCTGTGAGATTTGACCTTAAGGAATTGTGGAAGGACGTCTATTACCCCATCCTGTCAGCAAAGGTGTCCAACACCTTATGGAGGGTGCTCCACTGTTCATATAGGACGGGGGACCGGACTGGCCCTACCTTCCAGCACCAAAGCTGCCCCCGCTGTGTGGAGCCTATTGACTCCCACCTCCATCGTTTTTTCACCTGTCCAGGTGTCGCCGCATTTTGGCCAAAGGCCCGCGCGCTCCTCCATGCTCAGCCCTGGTCTGGACACCCTATGAAAGACCTCATGTTTTAGCATAAATTGCCTGGTTGCCACCGACCCCTCCGTGTCCTCGCCTATGCCACAGCCATCTGGACAATCCATAACTCCTTCCTTTGTGCTGCCTTTGACCAGCAGGTGTGGACCCTTTCACACATGATCACCCACTTTCAGGTACACTTTGAGATGGCCCTGAAGGTCTGCGCTATGTCGCCAACCCTCCCCCGCTCAGTTGTCACTGCAGCACGGCTCTGGCGCGCAAACCCCCTCCCTTTCTCGATGCCTCCTCCATCCCCTTCCCTTGCCTCAGGCTCTTAGGAGCCCAGGCATAATTCAATAAACATCAATGAATCCCCCGCCTCGGGTTGGGACCATCTAGTACTAAAAAAAAGTATAAAATTAAGTTATCCCAGATAGTTGGTCAAACACACAACATTTCCCCAATTGACCAAACATCAGGTATCAAAGATGTGTGGGGGTCAGGTGAGCTATTGATATCTTGTGACTGTAAGGCTGGAGTGTGGGTAGTAATTCTTAAGAAACTTAGCATGCACTCAATTGATAAGGTAGTCCTTAGTTGGATCCTATAGAGTGTAAACATCTGTATATGTATTCTCTTTAAATATTAAAAGGACCTTTCCTAATGTGTTCTAGCATTTTAGTCCTTCTAAAAACATTATTATCTTAATACCAGACCAATTCTCCTATGCCAAAGTAGGTAAGGACCAGTGGTCCTTCTCATAACATTCTCTAGATTCATTTTCTGAGCCAGTGCGTTGGAACAGGATAAGCTTTGTAGCAGGATTAAAGTTCTTGTAAGCTTATCAAGGTATTGGCTAGGTTAATTATCTCTTTCTTTAACACAGGAATACAAATGTTGAGGCAGCGCAAGCTGCTTCCTATGAAGTTAGTCAAACGAGAAGTGCCCGTGGCTGAGTGATATGCAATGTTATATGTATATATGTTGGAAGGCAGAAAAATATTTCAACTGATAACTTTGCCTGTGAAAGACTTACATATAATCTTAACTAGAGTACCGTTCACTTGTTTGACAATGTGGTTGATCTCAGGGTGATAGAGCGTATATAATCTCCTCTTAACCCCATTTAATCATTAATCTTAGTGATCATTTGGGATGTAAAGTTGAGCCCATTATCCATTAAAATAAACTGGTGCAACCATGCCTATAAATTATCTTCTCCAAAATAAACTTGGCTGTGGTTTTTGAGGCCAGACCCTTAACTACTTTGGCCTCCACCTACTTGGTGAGGCGATTGATACCTGCAATTATATATTTAAATTTGCCTAATATATTGGCCAAGGGCCCATGACATCATTTGAGATGGTGTGAAAAGCAAAATGGGTTTAACTAATTAATAAGGAGTGGCCTTTAAGTAGGGTGCTGCGACTTGACACACTTGGTAGCATCTGAGAGTCTAAGAATATCAAAAGGCGTGAAATACAATTAGGATCATAATAGTTAAAGTGTTTTTCTATAATTGCCATACCCTGTCATCTTATTTGTGACAATAACCAAACATATCCAATTGGCTGGCTTAGGGCCCAAAAAGGTTGTTTGTTAATGATCTTAAACAGTTTCCCATTCTCCGCAGAAGTATTCTGCATCATTATATCAAGCATGTGTTGACCTTTTAAGTTCATTTCCTTACTGTAATGTCATTATCTTCTCAAACAATTCATCGTCATTCCCAGCCATTAAGGCTATGGTGGGTTGGTGGGTGAGTCTGTCTGCGTTTTGATGCTTAACGTCAGGCTGGTGTTGAGATTTGAAGTCATACACTTGTAATTTTAAGGCTCAGCGAGCCAATTATCCTTCAGGCTCTTTGGGATTTTGTAACCAGCGCAGAGAGGCATAGTCCATTACCACGGTAAATTGCACTCCATGAATATAAACCCAAAATTGTTTGCAAGCATAGATAACTGTTAGTTATACCTTTTCAGTAACAATATAGGTTTGGCTCTATTATATACAGCCTCCTGTTGCAGTAAGTGACAGGGTGTTCTACCCCTTCATCATTGAGCTGTGATAGCACTACCCTTACAGCAGTGAAGGATGCATTCATCTGAATAAGAACAGTTTAATAATTTTTTTGTATATCAGTATTGGCTTTAGTAGTAAAAGCCTTATCTGATTAAAAGGCCAGTTGGCAGTTTCCCTTCCATATGAACAGTTAATTGTTCTTGAGGGTGAAACAGTGGTTCAACTATTTTTACTTAAGTATCTACAAATTGTAAAAGCCAGCCATTCCCAAAATAACTGAATATCATGCTTGCTACCTGGCCGTGACATTTTTTGATAGACTCAACCTTAGCAGGATGTATCCAAAAGCCTTGTTTGATAATGACTAACCCAGATAATTAACCTTTTTATGGAAAAAATTTATTTATAGGGCCTGAATTCCAGATCAGCTTTTGCCAACCAGCAGAAAACTCCCTCAAAACTTTCCAATGCTCCATAAACTTCAAGAAAACATCTATTCCATCCTGGTAAACTAACATGCAGGAGATTTTTTAAATCAGCTAAAATGCTATCCAGAGCATGCTGGAATGTCGCTGGAACATACCACATCTCTTGTGGAATCATATTGGGTCGGTATAGACCCTGAGAGTTAATCATTTCGCATTTCTCCTTTTCCTCCTTTGGCAATTAAATTTGACAATATGTCAAGATTAGTCTAAAAGTAAACAATGCGGGTTACCTTAAGACATATACCACACCAAGTTTTTTAGCAAGTTCTGTTTTCAAACCTATTTCAATCAAAACCCAACCCAGAGTGGAGCAAGAACCACCCCTTTATGCTACCACTCCTCTCAAAATTAAATCTTTAATATAGAAGAATTGTGCACTAACCAAGAAGTCTAGTGCATCATCAATGCAAGGTAGTGGATAAGAATCTTTCTTGGTATTATTGTTGAGTTTTTGATAATCTATTTACCACTCTGTTGGATCCATTCTTCTTTTTGATAACCAACACTGGGAAGGCCTAAGGACTCTTGGAGGGCATTAACAACCCTGCAGCACGAGTTGATTCATGATTAACAACTTTCATCCGCCACCTTTAATCAACTGGTATGATGGAGGTGTGTTGGAGAATATATATCTGTATCAATCCTATGTAGCACACATGAGCACACCCCAAATAGTAGTCATATATTCAAAAATACTACTATACTTATCAAATAAAACCAGCACTTGGTCTTTATGTTTTCTGTGAACCCAGAGAGATGTTTCCTAGGTGCAAGGGAACATACCAAATGGCACTCATTTCCCTCAAACCTAAGTTCATCCAGACTTCTAAAATCACTGATACTTGAACATCAGCTTTGGGTATAATGTGAATAAAATAATTATCTGGTATCACTAAGTTTTTACATAATAAGGATACAATTTTGCAACAGCACCTGAATTTCGCCATGCTAGCAGTATAAACCTGGGCACAATGACAGGTTCCAAATTTGAATGGCCAAACGGGGAGAAAATAATGCTATATAATCCTTGCGGGACACTTAAGGTGATTTTGGTTCTTAATATGACTTGATGATCCGTTTTAATAGTTAGGTTTTCATTATCTTATACAGGTTAACGTTAAATTCTTCTATATGATTGGATAACAATTGGGTATGAGCACATAGACTCTGGTAGCCAATTGGCACTATACCATTCTTACTTATGACGTTAAAAAATCCTTGTTTTTGATCCATTGGAGCCTCATCCATCTTGCTATAATATAACGGAAGTGTTTGTCCCAATAGGTCTAACATATTTTCTTTAAATTTTTCTTTTACTTCTTACTTCCTCATAAATAAGGTCTTAATTGAAAAGTCATAATTGTGATTAGGGAAAACAATAGTAGGAGAAGATATCACTAAAGAGCTGAAAAACAGCAAAATACCCTGTACACTCCTTTAGAGGTTGTGGTATGAGGGGAAGCAGTACCATAGCTTTTTTGATAATCTATTTTGATAAATCCCAAGTTTCTTCACCAGTCGAATAACACAATACAAATCAGTGCCCCACTGTCTACAATAGCTTGGATTTTAGCTTATTTACAGAAATATCTATCTAGGTGCACTCTGAGAAGTATACATCTTCAGGATATAGCGAATGGACAGCCAAAATGTTTATTTGAACTAAATAAGTTTAGTCTTTACACCTTATTGTGGGCTAGAGGCCTTTAAAGTATAACTATTGGTATTGCCACTTGGACCCTCTTAATTTTTTGGATAGCACTAGAAAAAAAACCGGAAGCTCCTGTTTCTCTAAATTCTGAGTATAAAGCTTCACTACAGCTTCCTGTGCCAACCTGGTGTCGCATTTTTAAGGCATCAAATAAAAGAACTACATTATCATACACTAAACTTAGTTGAACTGCCATTTGTGGGTCAACCATAGCAGACACCAGCTTATCAAAATGTAGTTCTAGGGATATGTGCTTGCCAGGGATTTTTATAGAGGGCGATGGAGGTAGAAAATCCTGGTTCTACTCTTCCCTGATTTTTCCCAAGTCCCCTTTATGCAAAGGGCTCACTAAATAAACTTTGGGTTTATCACCCAGCTTAGAACAGTGGTTTGCATAATGCACCAGGCTTTTAAAAATGTACCAAGTAGTCTGAATAATATCAGGTCTGTTAGTATTAGGGCCAGAAGGCTAGTTAATTCTTTCTTCTGGGACATGTCCCTAGGTTGGGGGTCACAAGGCTCCTGATCACTTATGTTAGGTGCCTAAGAAGTGGCGGCGCATCAGTGGAGATAACTAACCATGTGTGTAATGACATTATCCTTATTTAACAGGTATAAAAGCCCAATAAAACTCTGTGTAAGGCTCACAGGCATGGCGAAGAGCGATTTGGGCATCAAAGTTATTTATTACATTAGCCTCAGAGAAAGTCTTCTACTACAAAATAAAAATGTCCATCCAAATTTTTTACAATTTTGTCATTTTAAAGAGATATCAAGGAATTTCAATTTTCAAGTGTTTATTCTTTTATTAGCGCTTATTTATTAGTAATAAGGTCCATAACGTTATGGTAGGACATGCTGGCATTTTTTAATTTTGATATAACTAACTCTTGACTTTCAGAGTCCAGCGAGATCATCACCACCACCACCAACTTACCAGTTTTAGATGATCCGTCCATTATAATCGCAGAGAGACCAAGAAAATTGTGCACGTTCACATTCTTATCAAACTTTGGAGAATTGGAGTGTTAATCTAATTTTGAGATCCATGGCTTCAGATCCTAAGGGTATGCGCTTTCCCCCTAATTTCCCAAGATTTCAAAATGAGGGGAGAGTGAGACAACTTTAAGCTGCCATATTGCCAGGATTTGTGGAAGCTCCAACATTTAGAATGGATGGTAAAAAAACAGGAAAGTTATATGTAACTCATGCCTCATCGCCCTCACTATTAGATTCCGTCAAATTGGTTTCCAGAGAAACTTGAAACTGGCGTCAATTGCATAGATCCTGATTATTCTACAAATAAAAATTTTGTCTATTCAGATAAGATGGTGGCATTCTTCATGCAACGCGTTTTCCATTTTATTAAGTATTTAAAATCTGACGAGAAAGTCCACTTTAAGTTGATGTCTTCACTAACTGGGGACCTGAATTTTTTCCTGTATTGTAAATTACCTAGTAAGGAATTAAATTCCTGATAGAAATCAGTAACAGAGTTCACAGCTCTAGTCATATTCTCATATAGGATTTTGAGGCGGCGTCAATGATCTTCCATAACTTTTACTAATTCTTTTATTTGACGCTCATGGCCTATATGTATGTCAACCAGTAAGCCAAATTGAGCATTTAAGTTATCTCATACTTGCCAGATCTCAGCGAAATTATAATTTGAGACCTCATTATCAACCACTACTTTATTGGAGGGTTGCATTACCTCCGCTGTGAGATAGTACTCAACAAGATGACTAGAACTCATAATCATATATATTGTATGCTTAGAGATATAATATTCCCCTGTAGTGAACACCACTGTTGAGATTTGCGCTTAAGCGTCACATTTCATATTCATATGTCAATATATCCAACAAAACCAGATACTGTTTGAGGGCACAAATCCGGATAAAAACCTAAATAAATGGAACCTTTTTTTCATAAATAGAGCTTTATATTAATAAAAGTAAGAGAGTGCACTGTAGTATATAATACTGCCAGTGGCTCAATGGATCAATATATAAACTTTATGGTAGACTAAAAACTATCTACTTAGGAAAAAAGACCCCCTTACAGATGGAAATTTTCAGCCAGATATGCTCTCTCTATCAGCGTTATCATTGGTGCGTTTTGTGATTACTAAGCAGTACTGAAGATTGTTAAACTACCAGAGTAATATCCAAATTGTGCCAGAAAGTGAGTGAATATGCTTGGGCATTTACAACATAAGATTAATATGAAAGTTGTAATTGAAATACGCTGGATGCAACTGGATTACTGATGGATGGCAATATTAATTATAAAGAGCCATATTACTTTTTTTACATCAATGCGGGGCAAAATAGCATATTAGCTGAACTAAAATAGGGGGTGATAAGCCAATTAAAGCATGGAACATGTGGCTGATAATGTAATGGAATGAGAAATGCGCCAGTGGGGATTTAGGATTCTATAAAAGTAAATTGAAGGTGGCCACTACATATAAACCTTGAGCTGTGGGCGAAATGATTACTAAGAACTGATTGTTTTCTCTATATAATTATTAGTATGAGTAAAATTTAAATATGTAGAAATAAAAATACCAGATGGTTGGTAAAACCAATTATAACAAAAAGAACGACGTTCTTTGGTCCAGACCCTACCAGGTCATTCATAAGGTGAACTCCAAATACATTATTGCCAACGTTACCCAAGAGATGATGATAAACTGTCCACATCTAATTCCTATGGCCATAAATTTCCTCCAACAGGATCCTGATGGGGAAATTCTCAGAATAAAAGATAATAGCAATTCAAAACCCCTACTCCTGAATTGAGTCATGATAAGTCAGCTCTTGAGCCCTTACAATCAAACCTGCCTTAAGGCACTGATGGAAAATTTGATCAAAAAGCATCATGCAAACAGGAATCAATAGAGATGCCTTCTGAAAATGCACCTCCAATTCCAAATCTCAAAAGATGTAACTGTAAGATTTTGATGGTTGACTTAAAAATAAACCCTTTAAGGTAATCATAAATGCTGATAGATTTATCCTATTTATGGATCCTTTGATCCTTCCTGATTTATCTGCATAACTAATTTTATTCCAAAACTGCCTCAATTGTACTTAAATCGTCCCAATTATCATATCTAATAATAGCTATGATATAATTACATTATGGCTGATTATGGGTCTACTTGGATGCAAAGTGATCTCATGGCATTAACTGAATTGCACCACCTAAATTAGTGAACTAATATTAATACACTAAGGCAAATTTTGGGTATAATTAATGAAATTGTTTATTAAGCACTTAAACATATATGTACTGATTAGGGGCGTACTTATTGCTATGAAAGGCCTTTTGACGTCCCATTTAGGGTGCATCATCTTTATTGTTTGTACATATAATTATCCCCATTTATTATTATTCATCAAGTTATGACGTAGCTCTAATTAGGAATATTTTGGTGTTGAGTTTGCAACCAAAATTGTCCCAATTATGAGAGTAAAATTACCTTAAATCAGGCTAAAATTAATTGTTATTTTTATTCAATTCATGGGCCGAAATGACTTGGGGATATTTCATTGTTATTGCCATGACCTTCAGAGGATTGGCATAATATGAATGAACTCATCTAATAGATGAGTTTGGACAGAAAATGCCCAAGAGGTATATAATACTGGCGCCTGGCCAATGTATAAATATCATTTATCTATTATTCATTAATAACTACTGCACTTTAGTTTATTCATTATCGTTATCCATCTGTCATCTATCTGATATTTTGTATCTGTCACCTTTATGTCTATATTAGATAGTTTTGTGCATCTATATCTTTCCAAAGAGAAGTACTCAGTTTACCTGCTGGAGAAGCGGTTCCAATTATAAAGGTATATTCCTAATTTTGTATTAAGACAGAAGGTCTCATAGTTGTTGCCTTTGAATTTAAGAACAGTGAGTTTATCATAGTTACTTAGCTATTATCAAGGATTATTGGAGAATCTACTTCACAATTACAGTTTTTCTTTCTCGTAACAATCACTTTAGTTACTACAATTCAATTTGAACAGCAAATTTGGATAATCACACACAGGAAAGATGGGCGACTTTAATAACAAAAATAATACAACATGGGTGAGCGTTGTGGCAAGCGGTGCACTTAACGGTGCAACTAAGGGCAAGAAACGCCCTGGAGGGGGACCAGGAACCCAAGCCATAAAAATATATGCAAACTCAGACACCATCTGGGTTTATGGTATTTACTGTAAAGCACGTGCAATACATGTACATTCAATTCAACCAACCTTTGTCAAAGGTGGAACATGGGATCAGACTCTTCCTTGGGGATGAGTCACCGACCCTGTGGGAGAAAACATGTGAGGCACAGCCCTCACTTTTCCCTCACGCGGTGTACATAGCCACCAACAACATGGGCCGTGGCTGGATCAATATTGGTTTTAAAACAGCCGATGAAGCTGATACTGCAGCAAAAATCTGCGTGGAAATTGCCCTCCCTGAGGGCAAAAAATTGTGCGCACCGCGCGCACCAGATGGAACAAAGCAAAAACTTTGTTCATCTCCTTTGACTCGCTCCCCACCAACCATCCTCGTAAGGTAATCAAGGAGGAGCTCCGCAAAGGTCTTGTGGCCTATGGAGAAATCCAAAAACTCAAATTACAGCGATTTTGCTTAATGCCCAGCGTGTGCATGGGCAAAGCTATCACTGTAATTAACCCCTTCCCAGAAGTGGGAGAGGATTTATCCAGAATTCCCCGTGCAGCAGAATTTCACTTCACAGATGGGGGCCAGTCAGCTGCATTCTGAGTTATATCTGGAATGCGCACCACCCATTTGTAACCACTGTGGCTCACTGGGACACAAGGAACATGCATGCCCTGTAAAAGAGGGCTTAATGGAAAATGATTTTTGTGAAGAAGCTATGGACGAAGATAATGAAAGCTTCGCCAAAATGACTGATGGCCACCACCCATTCCGCTGGGGCGAAGATGGACTATACTCCATCATGGACCCAGTTACAAGTAAACAGCGTAAAGCAGCACAAAAAGCTCACAAGAGAGCAGCGGCTGAAGCGGTGGCACACGCGGAATCCGCCATTAACCACGGACAAATTTAGGAGGATATTTCAGATATTCACCAAACCAACCAATCAGAACAATATGCCCAGGTCGAAAATCTTCACAGTAACCAGACTGATCCACAAAGCGTCATCAGTCATGCACATACTGAGGAACAATGCAATTGCAATTTGGGTGAAAATGCGGTGCATAATGCAACAAAGTTGAACCTCAAAAATATAAAATCCAATCAACAACCCGCATCAAATCAACATGAGACCTGTGCAGGAAAAGTTGACACAAATGCAAAAAACCGCAATTCCCTTGAACCATTGGGTCAGATCAAGAGAACCAACAATGGCAGTGAAAGAGTTGGAGTACAGATGCAGATCATGGCCAAAATGAGCCACGGTGGGATAGGACCAGAGGGTCCTTCCAACTGCTCCTGAGGCGCCGTGGGCACCTCAGTGTCAATAGGGACGTTAAATATCGCGGGAGCCAGGGCTCATACGTCCCAAGCCAAAAAGCTGGCATTACTGTGAAAACCTCTTGTAGACATCTTGGCCATCCAAGAAACCCACTGCCTAAAAGGGGAAGAAGAATCCTGGTCAACCAGGGTCACACCATCACAATCAGTATGGACGTCTCACTGTGGGGTGATAATCCAAAACAACAAATGATTTAAAATTACAAATTCATCATCACACTTACACGGTCAAGTCCTGGTAGCAACAATCACATGCCAAGAGGAAATAATTTCGATAGCATGTGTCTATGCACCATGCACTGCAACAAAGAGAAAACAATTTATCAAAACCATTCCAACACTCACCCTCCCACCAGATACCATCCTGTTAGGCGATTTCAACTGCTGGGATAACCCCAATACATATCGATGGCCTAATTCCAGGGGATACCCACCTGGACACATTGAATATTGCACAATGAAGGCATCTCTTGGCTTACAGGATGCTCTTCCCCCCAATTCACCAATCCTTCCCCATATGACAAGACCCAACATATGTGAGGGACTGCTCATATCGATGAGTCATATTGATTACATCCTCATCCCACAATCCCACCACTCAAGAATCTCCAAATTTACAACAAAAAAGATCAATTTTTCTGATCACCGATTAGTTATGGTGCAGTTAGCACCAACCCAATCCCACACACAGGTGTCACCTTGGAGAAAGCTTCACCCAGAAAATACAAGATTGCCTGAGATATCTGACTGGGTTGAAAACTAGACTACAAACTCAGAATTCACAGCCCCATTCACTTTGGATCCCATCGGAACATGGGAAAATTTCAAAAAAGATTTAATCAACAAAACCTGACATATTGCATCACGCAAGTACACCGCGGACACAGCCACAATCAATCGTACCTTGGCAGAACTAGACCCCCTGGAAATAAATACTCTGAGATCTGGCTATAGCCCTAATTGGGGACGCAAATGGGCAGAAATTTCAGCCCAACTTAACAATCTCATCTTTGAACACCGACACAGAATCAAAGTATCGAACAAAGGTAAGTTCATAAAGGAAGGCAAAACCTGTTTGACATACTTTTTCCGCCAATTCCACTCCCGCGGAAACCAGCCCACATGCACACAGGTCCGCAAGACCAATTGCACCGTGGCAACTGACCCTGAGGAGGTCAAGGCGGAAGTACACCAGTATTACACCAAATTGTATCGCGATATGCCAACAGATCCACAAAAAATTAAAGAATTTATTCAAACTGCCAAGATACAAAGTACACCACCAAATTACAATATACTATCCCTTATCACATGGGAGGAGCTTTGGGAAACAATTCGCGGTGCACCACGTAGGTAATGCCCAGGGCCTGATGGGATACCCTACAAATTTTACAAAAAATATTTTCAACAAATCGCCCCCCTCCTATTGGCGTCAATGAATCAGAGTTTGTTGGAAACACGCCTATTACCAGGAGGCCATGAAACCTACGTTATAATCTTGTATAAAAAGGGTGACAAGTTGGACCTGGCCAACCGGCACCCAATTGCACTCTCCAACACTGACACAAAAATTCTAACAAAAATTTTAGCAGCCAGATTAGGCGTAATTGCCTCTGACGTACTGTCACCCAACCAGTTTGGGTTTATACCAGGGCGCTCAATCTGGAACAACATTTACCCTGTTGCAGACATATGTCAGTCCAAATCAACTGGAACCCTAGTCTTCTTAGACCAGGAAAAGGCATATGACCGCGTTAGGTTGCCATACCTAAAGGAATGCCTACACGCTTTTAAACTCCCACCCAGATCATAAAATGGGCGATTCTCCTAACAGAATCTGCAACCATGGTTGTATGTAACCTGGATTCCTAACAAACAATATCAAACCACACAGAAGGCTCAAACAAGGGGATCCCCTCAGCCCACTGCTATACAATTTCAGCTTTGACCCGCCCCTCCGAGTAACTGACTCACGTCTCATGGGGGTAACCGCACAAGGACAACCAACAGTCAAGATACTGGCCTTTGCAGATGACTGCGTAGCAGGTATAGCAAACAATGAAGATGCCCGACAGCTGGAACACACTCTAGAGGAATACTCCAAGGTGAGAAATGCATCGCTCAAAAAAGGAAGACAGAAATCATCCTCTTAGGCAAATACATAAACAATTGGGCCACAACATCAGAACCTCACACCAACACTCGAAGAAAAAACCCAATTATTTTACCCTTTGCAACACCTCCCACCACCACTCCTGTCCAACACCTTGGAATCTGGCTAGAATCAGGGGGATATGCTAATGAGACAATGGAAAGTAACCTGTTACAACGAGTATCCAAACGCGTCGCCTCCCTCAAGGGAAGAACCCAAGGACTAACAGGACGAGTTACAGTTGCTAACTCGCTTATCCTCCCAATACTGTGGTACCAGGCCCATGCGATAGCCTTCTCACCTACCTTTATAACCTCAATTCGCATGCTTATCCAGGGCTGGCTGTGGCCTGGCTCTCACCCTCCTATACGGATGGAAACACTATTTGGCCCACGCTCAAGCGGAGGCATGGGACTAATAGTTTTGAGAGCCATGCCAATCACATCCTAGGTACCTGGATAAAGGAAATCCTTGCTCCAGATCTCCCACAACAACATTGGTCCAGAGCATCAAGGACTAACTTTGCACAGGCGCTCAAATTAACCAACCCACATAGTCCACCCAGACTACTTTCATACCTTGCAAAGCACCCTACTGCAACGGGTCCGCATGGAACCTCCCCTCATTTCAAACATATCCTCCAAACTATCCGCCATATGGGATGGACCATAGAGAACATGGGTACTATACAGGGAAGGGGACGACCCAGCCCCCAATTCAAATTAAGAAACCCAGAAAACCACCCCAGAGAGATATGCTCGCAACAACCCCAAACATAGCTAGGATAAAATACCTAGATATGTTGGACATTCCCTATGATTTAACCACACAGAAAGCAATGTGGAAAATGACTCACCACCTAATCCTACAGCCAAGGATAAGAGCAAACGCCTGGCGCTGTTTGAAAAGGACCTATAGGATGGCGGTCCGCTCCAACTCCCTCCACAAAACATGTGCAGTATGTGGAGGGGAGGGATCCCTACATCACCGCCTAGAAACATGCCCCCCAACCAAAGCTATATGGCAGGAAGCTGCACGCCTTCTCAAGATTCAAAACGAACAGGAATTCTCGATATCAAAGAGTATCTTTGCGCTCCAGATCAAGTCACCAATCCCATCTACCCTCCGCTCCCTAATAATACCCATTGCAATGTGGACAATACACACAATTGCATTAGATGCATTCAAGGGCATGGTCCCAACCATTCATGGGATTATTAACAGATTCCATGTCCACTTACTAGAGCACTTCCAAGCCTGGCTCTATGGATATATGAGACCAAGACAAAAAGCGCTCATAGAATCATGGTTCCCACTCTGATTCCACCAAACAGATTTTTTCTTTCACACCTGCTCCATAGCAGGGGAAACCCCCTCGGAGTAGTGCACCAACCCCCATACCTGGCAGTCCCGCTGGCAACAGGGGTAACTTGAGTACCCTGGGGTGCCCAATTTTTATATTTCTTAGTTATTCTCTTAGTTTCACATATATTCGGTAATGTCTGTCCCCTGGTCAGCTTACCTCAGTTAAATAAAAATACTTCACAATTACAAGTAGGAGTTTCATTATAAAAGTGATTGTAGATCCTTGATTTCCTTGTTAAGTTATTTTAGCTTGTACCATCAGCTGAAAACTTAACAGTAACTCCCAACAATGAGGTCTAAGGATGACATCAAGAAAGTACAATGAAGGAATCAACTAGGCAATAGGTTCGGAAGAATGAAGAAGATCCTGATTGTTTGGGGCCATGGAGTCCTCTTGGCATCATGTCCCCATTTGCCCTGAAAATATCAGATTCTTTTAACTCGATAATTTAGTCTAGTCACTTCATATTTCTATCTTTATTAACTTCTCCACTAGCTTTACAGCTTTAAGACCCATTATAAACCTCAGCTACAGCTTAGAGAACTGTTAAGCCAACATCTCCCTTCTGGGATATTGTTATCACTAGTATTTTATCTCCCATCCAAAAATTAGGTGCCCCAAAGAAGCATACCTGACTTATTAAGTGTCCCACCTATATCTGTCAGCTATAGTACCAGATCTTGGGGCTTAAATTAATTTGCCCTCTAAGACAGTGGATGCTGATGATGGATTAACTCTCTATGCCTCCATTCCTTTAGTATAACTCAAGGTGTTAAGAAGGAATGGGCCCCCAAATAAAAGATCATATCTCATAATTATGTTTAGAATTAATAAGATACTACAATCCTTCTATC
This sequence comes from Massospora cicadina, assembly GCA_022478985.1. NCBI lineage: Eukaryota > Fungi > Entomophthoromycota > Entomophthoromycetes > Entomophthorales > Entomophthoraceae > Massospora > Massospora cicadina. Next base: position 14,225 of record JAKSZP010008562.1, on the reverse strand, counting down.
AAGGAAACTTTGACCTTCCCCATGGTCTTAGACCCTGCCTACAAAAAAATTATTTTTATTAGGAACTTAACAAATCAGGGTATCCAAGTCCCTTAGCATATGGTCATTGCATATGTAAAACTCTATCCTATTGAAAATATCACAGATCTAGGCATTTAGACTCTACAAGATTTAGGGATTGATCTCTTGGCACCCATATCCCTAAACAAGAGTAAATTTGGGGACACCCTTTCCCCTAGCCAACGCCAATATGTAGAAGCCATATTAGAAAATATGAAGTATCATTTCCAAAGACCTGGAAACTATGGAAAAATGTCTGTAGTGATTAACCATGTGGAAACAGAGAATAATTTACTTTTCAAAACCTGTGCGTATTATAAGTCTAAAATAGAGGATGCTCAAGTGGCTTTGGAGTTAAAACAACTATTAGAGGCTGGTATACTGGTACCATCTAAACGCTTTAGGATTCTCATCTGTTGTTAATCAATAAAAAAGATGCAGCTATTGAGTTTTATTGGTCTATAACTGACTAAATTAGATCACTAAAAAGCTAGTTACCCCCTCCCTCATTTAAATGACTCTTAATGTTTAATGTCCTGATTGAGGTTTTTCAAAAATAATTCTTACCAATGGTTACAGAAGATTGATCTAACCAAAGGGATCGCAATAAATGTGCTCTTATCTCTAATAAAGGGCTGTTCATACCTCCAAGGATGCCGCAGGGGCTATTCAACACGCTTCCACTTTTCAAAGAGCTATGGATAGATTATAAGGTGGCTCTAACTGATCTTACATGTTTGTCTTTCTTGATGAAATCACTATCTTCTTGTAGACAGTCACCGCTCATCTAGCTCACCTTAAGGAGGTCTTCCAGTGACTATGGTAAACTTCACTAATATTTAAAAAAAATATTCAAGGTGGGTTGACCTTGGGACAAATATACTACATTGAGAATTTTCTAGCCAGTACAGGTTTTAAACACAAAATCTGCACCAGAGTGGAAGCAGTTTTACCTGCCAGGCTAACCACCCTTTCGCTAATATTTTAAAGCTCCAAATGTTAGTTCTAAAACAAAATGGATTTTTGGGATATAGGTAAATCAAGAAATAATATCCCCAATGGACAACAAAGCTACAGACTTATATAAAATTTCAACACCTAATTCCCTTCAAAGCGTGCAAGTTCTTCTAGGAATGGTCTAATATTATTGTCAATTCATTCCTCATTTTGCAGATACATCCAAAACATTAGTTTGTTGATGAAAAGAATCCTCTTCCAGTGGAAAGTAGAGCAGAAACAGTCACTTAATCTAATACATGTAGTTCAAACCTCCCTGTCAATGGCATCCAAAGTTTGATAGTTTGCTTCTACTTTTTACTGATGTTAATGATTAATGCTATAAAAGTTGTATTATTCCAACTGATGAAAATTTATGTGGATAATCTCATCGCATATTACATTAAAACTTAACCTAAGCTGAATGCAACTATAGTGTAAAAAAATGAGAATATCTGGCAGTTTCAATGTCCAACAAATATTTCTGACCCTAGTTATTTAGGGACCATCTCACAAAAACTAATCATTCCTTGTCAAAATGTCTTCTTCAGATAAAAACTCTGTCAGGTGATTTGTATGATGGGCAATAAAGCAATAAAAGTACAATTACCCATTTGTCTATTGCCCAGGGCCAGTTTATTAAAATGTGAATCGTTTGTCCAGGTTACCTATTCTAACCATAACTGACCTTGAGGAAGATCAACTCTACAAGATAATAATCTAATCTCTACTGTGAAAAGATGACTTCATCACAATCCAAAAAGAGGTAGAGAAAAGGTCAGCAAACATTAAGTCTTTGATATTAACCTATAAAGGATAGTATTAACACATATGTTACCTTATATTCAACCCTCTGAAAAACGGATACTTTATTGTAAGGACAACTGAAAGTTAGTCATGGAGGAATTTTAAACTCTTTCAATGTCTTAAACCCAGTGTTAATGGGAAGGATGATCCCTTATATCTATACCTTATTGGTGCTTATTTAGTATGCAAAAGTTAATATGGTTTACTCCTCAACCCCATCTTGTGGCTTTCCCTCTGAGATATTCATATGATTAGTATCAATGATGAGGCCCCTTTACCAAAAGAAACCAAAGGCCATCAATTTCTCATTCTTTCCGTCATTAATATGATAAAGTAGATTAATGCTATACTTTTTCCTTAGCTTTGGCAAAAGCTACCACTATATTTTTTTATATTTATATCATCACCCAACATTGGTGTCCTAACATAATCCTCTCAGATGTAAACAAAACTTTTGGTCATCGCTAGTGATAGAATTAACTAAGTTAATGAGGTCTACTAAAGTGTTCATTACCCTTAAAATACTGCAACCAATGAAATGTTAGAGTAAGTGAACGCTAAATCCTACAAACCTGTTGAAAAGTGACCTTAAATGACCCCCTAAATTTACCACAGTACTTAACCAGATCAATTATAGCCTTCCATATTTGTGGATTAAATTAAAAAATGTCTCCCTACCAAGCCCTGTATGAAAGAAATCCCACAATTTTCCACTAAAGTGCAATCCTTGTTAGACTTAGCCTCCTCTGAAGCCCCTGAAGTTACTATTTGAGTTATTGCTAATTAAAGTATTTAGCTTCAAAGCTTGGTATTTGGAAAATTTGTCTGCTACCACATCCAGAGCGATAGATTGGTTTAACAATAAGCATTTTTCCTTTCATACCTTCCATCCAGGCAATTTTGTCCTTTTTTGCCATCACCAGCCAGTTGAAAGAGGAATAATTAGTTTTAAATTGGTTAGGACACTACAAAGTCATTTAATAAAGAAAACAAACACTCTTTTGTTGAGGTCTCCATTGAACTGTTATAAATTAAGTACATATCCAATAAAAATGAGTTTTTTGCTCCTACGCCAAGATCTATAAGGGGGCGTTGTTAGAAGTCCAGCCCATAATGAAATTTAATCATTTCCAACAGTGGTCCTTTAAATCAGATCTAAAGGATTGAACAATACCACTGTTAGGGATCATCCCCAATCTAAAGAATCAAATACTCCTAATGTTGTAGTCTAAACCTAATCTAAACACTTTAGTGACACTATTTTTATTAGTAAAAAGATGCCGTAAACCCCAAATCTTGATTCAGTTTAAATATTGGCTTGGAAGCGCCTAGCAATTTTCACAACATTTATACCTGACTTCACCAAGCTATTAAACTTTCCAGATAAACTGGATTATGTTCCTATCAATAATTTCATTTTTACTATGTAAAATTTTTTAAGATATTTTTCAATTAAAAGGCGTTAAACTTAATTTATTAGCTAGCTTATTATATTTAAAAAATTAAACCGGGGCTTCAGTTGCCCTAAACGTTTTCCAGAAGGTTGGATTTCATACCCCATGTCCCAACAAGAGGGAATTTATACGTTGGTATCCTAAGAGGTTTTCTGACTTAGCATGTTGGTATCCTAAGAGATTTTCCGACTTAGCTTGTTGGTAAGAAATTCAAGGGCTTACTAATTAACTCATTCTGAAGAAGAAGCTGCATAATTTAGAAAGTACAGGCCTGGCAGCGGTATTTTCTGGGCTTTCTTTAGTAAATATAGAGACTGATGATTTGTCCTCGCTATAATCTAATAGTGTGCCTCTTAAAAAATGTATTGCCAGTGATCACTGCCCAGAACGTTTCCGTCAGCTCTTTGTCATAGATTGCTTAAGCTTATTCAGAAGGTTTGAACTTACAGGGAAAAGTAAGCTGCAGGAAATTAACCACATCATGCTCCTTGTTAAGCACTTCACTTACAGCTACTAATGAGGTGTCACAGGCAACAAAAAGGGGCCATGATGTTTCCGCATGTCATAGAACTAAAGATGAGAGGAAGAGTTCTTAATGACCTAAATTCCACAGACATTCTCTTGCCATTTGAAGGGGCTATTCTTCTCAGTCAGTGGGTGAAGAGGTTCTTCCAACTGAGCTAGATCTGGAAAGCTTCTTTAGGAAATTCACAGCTCCTAGAAAGCTCTTAAGTTGATTCTGGGTATTTGGATACAACCAAAATTGCATTACTCCAGTTTTCACGGGGGTTCAACTTAACCATTTTATATATAAGGTTAATCATAAAGGCAACTCTCTCTATGAAGAATTCGCACTTGGAAGTCTTGACAAAGAGCCCAGCCTTCTGAAGAACAGCCATTACCGCCTCAATATCTTAGAGTGCTGTTCAAGTACCTGGTCTAGTGGATATGTAGACTTTTAGCACTATTTACCCACAGGTTATATTAAACATCTGCAAGAATAAAGGAGTAGCTAGTTGTTTTGAGACAATTAGCCAGCTGAGTTTTATTGCAATTAGTTTAACCCCATTCAGGTATTCTATCAAAGAAAAGTGATATTAACCTCACAGAAAGTTATTGAGAATAGAAGATCTATATATAGAAAACTACACAAAGAGCTGATAGAATAATGTAAATTGAATTTCAGGATCTGTCTTCTATATTAATAAAAGCTAGTGTTTGTGTGTATGCATGTTTGTTGTGCCCAGCCAAAACTACGGCATTTAGAGCTTTACAAATTTTGGATATAGGTGGATTGGAAGGGGGTTCATGTGCTCCTCTAAGCCAGACTGTTAATTTTCATAGTAAAATAATATATATATAAAGAAGTGAAAATTTATTTTTTAATGTTAATTGGTATAATGTTTTAGCTAAGCAATTAGATATTCAGTTGGATTGGTAGATTAAATGGCTTTTCCAAGTGATTGGCGGTTATTTAACTACCTAATAAGTTAATCATTCTATCAAGTAAAAATGATTGATTTGATAGTTTCAAAGGGTTTGTCAAGAAGTTGGTGGTTTTAAGTTGATCAAATAGATTTTATTTGTTTTGGGAGAATCTTTAATAGTTTTAGATAATTTGATAGGTTTAATTTCTCCTAAATTTACAAATGGGCACCTTTCAATTTGCATAAATTTAAATAATATCTGTTAATGGTCGGCTTACTTCAGATAATCAGTTTTATGTGTTAAAGTATATCCACAAAAATTATGAGTAAAATGGGCTATCAACATGATAAAACCAAAGATAGTTATAAAAAGCAACTGCCTTTCATCGACTTAATAGTTTCTAAACTATTAACCTCATGCTGTGAAAGGATGGATTATGAATCAGAATTTATGAGCATAAGTAACGCCAGAATGATTAACTAATCTTATAGAGCTATTAATATAAAAGTTAGTAGGTTTATTAATAAACTTGGGTGGAGCCATAGGTACCTACCATTATTTAATAAGGTAGTGGGGTTCATAATGAGATTTGTTGATCAATTTATTGGTTTCACCTCTATTAAAATGGCCTTTATTGGTAAAACTTCCTCTAAAAAGAAATCATCCTAACAGGATGGCTTCTTTTTTTGTGCCTATCAACGCCTTTAGACAGCCCCAGTAAATTAACATTTTACAAGCTAGCGGCCATGATTAGGTAATGGAACACTTTACCCATGAATAGCAGGCAGCATTGCTCAGTAAATTTACAAGATACCATCAATACAAGCGTTAAAGCGCTTTAGTAGCTTTAAAACACCCCTACTCGATTAGTATCTTTGCTAATTGATCCATGTAAGAAATTGATTAATATCTATACAGTTAACAAAAAATTACAATAAAAAATCCTCAGTAATTTCTCAAGACCAAACATTAATCAGCACAAACATTAGGATAATATGATGACATTAATTTCAACTAATAATACTTTTAATGAACTTCATCCTTGATCAATGAAAATCAATCATATAGTAAATCCTTAATTTAAATGTTAATATAGTTTGATAGTTATCAAGCTACCCAAATTATTAACTTCAACCGCTGTTAAAGTATCTATTCACATCTGGATATTGTGATCATATATAAATTTCCTTCAGGATAAGATTATCTAATAATTAACAATAACGCAAGAGAACAGGAATTCTTCTCAAACCTCTTAATAAGCTGTTAAAAAATGACGTTTTTAATTAATAAGTTATCAACGTAAACTGGATGATCCTTTGCCAAGTTCTTATGGCAGTGAGCTACTCTTGCCCTTCCTTTAAATCTTACATAATTGGAGGTGTTAACCAGGTAAAATTGGAGAAAAATAAACTTTTACAAATCTTTTCTTGGAAAAGGACTGCTCCAGAGATAAGAAGTGCGGGTCTGGAACCGCAAAGTGATTATTGCCTATAATCTATGCAGGACCACAAAAAATAATCTGCCTTTTGAGTGAAACCAACTGATAAAGATATTGAGGAAGACTTCTTAGTATCCACCCTTATTCAACATGTTGTCTAACCTTAGTATAGAGCCTTGTCCTCTAATTTGTGTAATAGTAAAGGGGACAGTTTATATTGACAACATCCACCGTTAGACAGAATTTCAAGTCATAAGCTGAGAAGAAGGGGAGCCAGGTAGCCAACTCCAAGTTACATGTATCCTTATAGGAGCTTAGAAAGCTGAAAAGTCTGGTGGTAGGTCTAAAGAGGTTGGTATAGAATCTTCTATAGAACCAATAGATGCTTTCTTGGGGAGAGTAGCACTAAGGGAAAACTAACCACTGAGTCCCATGTTCTCAAAAGACTATGAGTTTTAGTATAAGTTAATCTTGACCCGCTGACGCCACCATTAACAAACACCCATGATTATTGAGTAAAAAGGTCACGTACTGATTATAAATGATCAAAGAAAGCAGAAATTGTGAAGTTTAAACTGATCAAGACGTTGCAGAGTTGAAATTTTCATTGGAACATAAGATGCGCCTTATACTAGAGGAGCCAATTCCAACTTAAAATCAAAGGATGAGGAACCAAGAGGCCCATAAATTGTCAGCTTTTCCAGTGTCCAGCAGTAAATTAACTTTCACTTTATTAGATCCTGATTAGAAGGGGTTAAAATTTTTGGCTTAGCTTCTCATTCACAAAATATAACCCCTAATTGATAACTTCACAGGTTTGATTTTTGCACTCTTTGCGTTGTCTGATGATAAAAGATATTTGATTGATAGTAATATGAAGACTATTATCTGTAGTTGAATAAAAAACAGTTATGTCCTGCGCTTGACCTTTATTTTTTCAAAAAATACTCTTGATGTCTTCAGTAGGGAATTATACCCTTATTCGCCTAACTTAATCCATGCTCAGATCTTAGTTTATGGCCTTTCTTCTTTTGATAAGAAGTTGGCAGCAATTCCCATCTCAGCTCAGTTTTTTCTTAAGGATCCTCGCTCCTTACTCTTTATCTTTCTAAAGTGTCCCCAATTAAAGCACACAAGCAATAATTTCCTGAATATGAATAGTACTGAAACCAATAATCAATTCTTCTAATAAACTTTCTTCTTTTTTAATATGAATCATCAGGGAATCTATAGAGAGAATTCAGCGCCAAACCTCAGTTGGCAACTCCTCAATGAAACGGCAGCCATTGCCATTTAGTTTCTCTTTGTCATCTCACCAGCAATGGTATTCCCCATCCTGGTTAGGATTCTTCATTGGACATCCTCAAGACCTAAAATGGAAAGAGTCAGAAAACTTATCCCCATCGTTTTCCACTAAATCCCGATGAACTTTTTATATTTGGCGAGCGACCTACTTAAGTAATGGTACTTGTTACCCATTATGGCAGGTTGTGAAACAAATGATTGCTAGTTGCAGGTGGCATCAATCGCCTCACAACTTGCTCCTTAAAATCCAAATTAATCGTTGATGAAACTCAATTGATCCTGGATCAGTACACCTGATAGTTAATCATTGACTAACTACCAGATGAATCAATTTTTAGTAATTCTGCCAATAAAATCTTAAGTATTCATCTAGATTGAACCTCAACAGATCAGATCCTGGCAAATTACCTAAAATCCCTCAAACATTGTTAGCCCAAAATTGGGGTCAGCCAATATTTAATTCACACGCCATAGGGAATTATCCCCTAGTGTTCCATGGTAATCTAGACGGCTGGAAAGGTGGGCAAAAAACCCAACAGAAGGTCGCAGGATACAGAAGTTAAGTTGGATCTTTTTTATTGATAGAGGTCAAGGAAATGGTAAATTGAGGCTAATCAAGATTCAGAGTATCATCTGGTTCTTTAAAAGTGGGATGGATGGTGCGTCATGTTGAAGAGCTATCACCATACTCAACTGTTCTGCTAAAAGTGTGGAATTGTTGGTTTCCAAAGGCACTGACGACTCCTTGTGTTTCATAGGGAGAGAGATATTCTGTTTCATTGTGCAGACTTTTAAGATTTAGGGAGTGAACAGTAGCATCTTCTGTAGACAACACTGTGATACTGGGCGAACGTTTTGAAGTATTCTTATTGATTTGAACCTTCTTAGAGTGAACTCTTGTTGGGGTGGGACTTTAGAGTAGGATAGCGGTTACAAGTGGTTTAATCAAAATACTTGGCCTTTGGTATTTTCACGAATTTGACCATGGGCTCCACTAGTGTGCTAGGCCAACCAGTATGAAAACTGGTTGCCCATTTGCCGTTTCACCTTCATAGACGTACCAACCCCTTAGGAGTCTGCGTCTAACCCACCAACACAGCAGACCAACGACTTCATCTTAGTTCCAGGGCCTGTGGTGTGCCCCACCGAGTCATGCCCCATCCTGGGCAGCCAAGGCACTCCCACGTTGCCCCACCATCCTGACCCTTCTCCAACCCATCTGGGCATGCCCTGTTGAGTCCTGACCCCATCTTGGGCGGCCAAGGCACTCCTGCACTGCACCCTGCAGGGTTGACGGCCAGCAGTGCCATCGTTAGTGGCCAGTTGGCCAGTTTCCCACCTGTTCTTCCTTGGGATTAATATTGGAGCTGGCAGTGCCGGTCACTACAGGCGCATCACTTTTTGCCAACGTCAGGGATCTCCATCCCATTTTATAATAACCTAGCAGAAAAACTACTAACAATTAAAATAAAAATTGGCAAAGAGAGATGTTTATTTGGAGGTAAGAACGACTATTTATACCTAGACTGCTGCGCCTCTGAAACTCCTCGGCCATCCAGGCCAGAATTCTATTACATCCTCAAAAGATTTATTTTAGAGATTTTCTCCCAATCCGCTTGTCTGTTCACTAAAGTTAGATTAATTTAATCATCCCTGGCACAAGTCACCGGTTAATTGTATATAATTAAAAGATATAAATTAAACTTTGAGCATCCTCAGCATGAGTCGCCTATGCTCCAAATTAGTCAGCAGAACCATATTTGAATGGATGGTAAATGAATTCATTAGCTTTCCGCTGGAAATTCCCACAACAACCCTCGACTTGGCATTTCAGCAGCAAATGCAGATTCCGCCAAACCTAAACTTAAATATATATAATGATAACATTACATAGTATCAAACTAGTCGATTAGCAGGCAATTACACCTGACTAACCAACACCCTAATTCTGATACTATTGAGAGATCCGTCTGGTTAATTTCCAAACATTGCCCCCCACTTGACCAGATAGTATCCTCCAGTGCAACTACCCCAAAGTGGGAAAAATCTACCCAGCACCCCCTCAAAGGAGTGCCAGGTCTTAACCTGTCCTCCAACTATTCGGGAAACCCACTAGCAAAGCCCCTATAGTGAGCACCTCTGCCAAGAAATTGACCATGGGCTCCGCTAGTGTGCCAGGCCAACCAGTATGAAGGCTGGTTGACCCTTTACCATTACGCCTTCATAAGCATACCAACCCATTAGGATTCTGCGTCCAACCCACCAACACAGCAGAACAATGACTTCACCTTATCCTCAGGGCCTGTGGTGTCCTCAGCGAGTCCTGCCCCCAAATTGGGTAGCCAAAGCACTCCCACGCTTCCCCACCATACTGACCCTTCACCAGCCCATCTGGGCATGCCCTGGAAAGTCCTGCCCCATCCGGGGCAACTGAGGCACTCCCATGCTGTACCCCACAGGGTTGACAGCCAACAGTGCTGCCATTAATGGCTGGTTGGCTAGGTCCACCTGTTCCTCCTAGGGATTGGTCTTTGTTGACAACGTCAGCCACTCCAGGAGCGTCCTCTTGCTGCCAACATCAGGGATCTCCATCCCATTATATAATAACCTAGCAGAAAAACTACTAACAATTAAAATAAGAATGGGCGAAGAGAGATGGGTATTTGTAGGGAAGAATGACTATTTATACCTAGGCTACTGCACCTCTGAAATCCTTTGCCATCCAGTCCAATACTCTATTAAATTTTCAATTCATTCATCTTAGCGATTTCCTCTCAATCCGCTCATCTGTTCATCAAAAATAGATTACTATGATCACCCTCAGCATGAGTCGCTGGTCAATAATATAAAATTAAATAATATAAATTAAACTTCAAGCTTCTAGCATGAGTCACCAGAGCTTTTGAATTAGTCAGCGGGACTATATATGGATGGATGGTTAACAGATTCATCAGCTTTCCGCTGGATTTTCCCATAATGATCCTCAACTTTGCATTTCAGCGGAAAATGCAGATTCCGCCAAACCTAATCTCAGATTAATAATTATAACACTAGATATTAACAAACTAGGCGATTAGCCGGCAATTACACCAGACTAATCAACACCCCTAATTCTGATACTATTGGATGGATCCATCTGGTTAATTTCCTGACAGGTATCTTGGCGTGGGGTGGTATAATAGTTTGTATCAGATGATACTCATCATTTAAAGATGCATCTAAGAGATTACAACATTGGTGGCTTAGGGAGACTAAATATAATGTGCCTCTGAAGGCTGAAATAGCGGCACCCAGGTGGAAGTCAAAAGGGAGGGCTAACCCATAAATGCTTTTATTAGAGTTACTAGGTTTGATATTTTTTATCTAATGTGTTTGTGAGCAAAAGGTATGAGGGCTTACCTATGGAGCATGAAGTTTAAGGACATTAAAGTGAGTAATAAGTGCAGTCACATGCCTTATTGTCTGAGAGAAGTAAAGCATGTGCTTAGTGGTAGGAATCTCAATCAAGAGCATCCAAGAGGGCCAAACTTCTATGGGAATTAGTGGGAGGTGGAGAATGTGATCCGCCTGCTTCAGATCAATCTTTTAGTTTAGCCAATGCATCAAGCACCCAATCAGCTACTTCTGTGGAGTAAATAAAGAGATATCCTTTGTTTTTTAAAATTGAGCTAAAAGTATCTGTTAAAGTTATTTGAAGGGTGGCTTGCCTTCTATAAGGGCCTGATAGCAGGTTTTGAGAAGAAATAACATTGACTAATCAGAAAATACCAAGTTGGCCAAGATATTTAAGTTCATTTACATTAAATAAGCAACTGCATTGTCAATATCAGATATAAGGATGAAGAGCTGAATTTATGGTTGATTCATTATGTCAAGGCTTTTGTAAGAAGTCTGTGCATCCAAACAGGTTGTCTCAAGACCCAGTAAATGGCTTTTAAAACCATCGGCATAGCTACCCTAATGAAATTTTGATATGGGAATATATGGCTAACATGAAATAGGCAATGGTTCATTAAAGTATTAAATGTCTCCGCAATCAGCCAAAGGGCTGTAATGGGGACAACTGCGTGTCTTTCAGGGCAATGAACACGTTTAGGAGATATGTAGTGGGTGACAATTCCCCAGGGATACACGGTTGTGTGTCTGAGGTGGGATCAAACATGGGCATAGTGTCAGACATATGATGATCCAAGGAAAGACTTGGCTTTCATCAAGTGAGTAATACAATACCCATGATAGCATCCGTTGTCCACACGTCATCGCCATTCTGAGAATGAGAGATTAAGATTCAAATGGGGAAAGGTGCGGAAAGTTTTTTTTTGACAAACATTATCCTGTCCTGACTATTAAGCTGAGAACAGGTAACAACTTTTCCCACGCCTCCAGAGCTGTAGAAAATTTGATTTTTTCAGATAAGGGAGCTTGTTTCAGTTGCTTTGAGTTGTGTTTGAAGTCAGGGCTAACCTGTGAATGCACTTGGTAGTGATGGTTGGTCATTTTAATTGCTAGTTTAAAATATAATAGAGTATTTATCAAAGTTCACTCAGTTTTGGAGTACCCATCAAAATAAGTCTTAAGTGCTAAGGTAAATTTGATAAAGCTTTATTTGTTGTTCAAAAAGAGGATCATTGCACATATCTTTGGGTGGTGGCTAAATGGTCAAATCCCAGGGTGATTTCCTTGGTCACTCCATTGAGTGAGGAAGTATCAAAACCACTAAGGAAATGGCAACCATCATTACAGAAAGCAGCATGTGGTGAACTTTCATTAGTCATGGCAGTTTTGTTGGTGGAGACATGATTCTAAAACTTTATAAAATACAAAAATTGGTCTGAATAGGTTAGAAATTAAGGTTTTCTTAGTGAAAGTAAAAAATAACCCAGCACTCTACTTTAGGGGAGCGCTGGGTTTTTTATATTGTAAAACAGGTTGAAGGGAAAGACTTGAGCCCTTGTATGACAACAGAGTGGCTGCTGAATATTCCCAGGGATGTCAGGAATTTGTCTATTGTTATTTTCCCCAAGGCTTCCTTTGTTCATGGAGGCCTTTAGAACTGGATACGCTGGATGACTCATCTGACATTTCAACTTTGGGAATACTTGACAACTATTTTGAGTGTTGGGTTTTTTCCCACATTTCTTTATAATTTATTTCTTTCATGCTGTTCTCCTATTTTCTCATTTGTGGGATTTTTGATATGTGCGTTCAGGGACTTTCAATCATTCAGGCGTTGTGATTTCACCCCTTTTGGGAGTTCAATCACAATCTGAAGGATTGAGTGTTTTTCTCAGCATATGTCCCTGATTTTCTAAAGTGCGCTTCAGCATATTTCATTATAATGAGAGTGTTCATAAATCCTGCTGACTTGAAGTTGGGACTGGGTATTTTGAGGAGCCAGCAGCCACTCATTTCTTGTTGAGGGTGTGCCCAAGTCCGATATTTCCTATAATGGTATTTATTGGAACTTTCTCTTTCTTCGTCATAAAGGGGTGTAGCTGCATATCCAGCCTAATGGCTATGACAGTGATCCTTACATTACCCTTTCCTAAAAGTATCAGTTTTGCTCCACAATTGGGGCCTATTCTAGTGCATAGTTATTGTGTGGAGAGGGGAGCTTGATAGCAATGCATTAGGTTTGAGGGAGTGTGGGGGTGTGGGTGTGTTGGGCTTTCAGGCTTAGAAGTTTGAATAAGCTTTATACAGTTGTTGAAGTCTCTGGCAGGGATCCAACTGTTCCCATACGCTGGGTTCCTTTCCAGGCCACCAGGTATTGGACCCCATGATTGATCCCCAGGAGTCCAAGACCTCTTCCATATCTAAAGCTGATGCTTCTTCTATCAATACCAGTTTGACCTCATTCAGTTTCCCTTTTTAAAAGTGACATAGTGGAGGCGTGGAAGGCTGAGTGAATTTTTAAATGAGGGAAGATCTACGTGAAAGGACCCACTGAACAGAACCTTGCTGATGGTGAATAGGCCAGCTCTTTTGCATGCTAACTTCCAGCAAGTACTTTGAGGTTGAGATTTTTTTACACCTGTAAAAGATTGGTAACCTGATGGTTTGGGGCTGGGCGTCATTTCATATTGGTATTCACTTTCCATCCTTGGTGGCTTTTTTCACCTTCTTTTGCACTTTTTATGTATCTTTAAGATTTTATTGTGAAACCATCTGCCACAGGGATTTCAGATCTTATTTAAGGATTGATGTGAAAGCTGGGTTGTAGCCTAAGTTGGAATACAGTGGAGACATCCCCATCAATGCATGGAGGGTGTTGTATGCAAACTGAGATTGTGAAAGGTCATCTGCTACGTGTCCTGAGAGGCGGTAGCATAGCAATAAAGTAATGTTCTATTGACTGGTTAGTCCTTTCTGTTTGTCCGTAGGACTGTTGGTGATATGCAGATGACCAGAACAGTTTGCTTTTCAGTGCTCAGCACATGGCGTCCCCATATTTCGAGGCAAATTGGAGCCCTCTATTTCTCACAACTTCTTGTGGAACTCTGAGCCTGGCGAAAACGTGAGACATGAACAGATGGGCCATATCTTGGCTGTGGCTGTCTGTAGATATGGGGATAAATATGGAGTATATGTGATATGGTCCACAACTACCATAATCACTTCAAATCCCCCAGAGGTCAACAAGCCTACAATGAAGTCTACCAATATTGACTTCCAGAGCCCTAACGCCTGTTGGAGAGGGTGTAGGAGTTCGTTCCTGTCTAACCTGTCTGGGTTTG
>JAKSZP010008561.1:0-42803 GCA_022478985.1 Massospora cicadina | reverse complement strand
AGCACATTATACCATGACAGAGCGGGAGTGCTTGGTGGTGATCTACGCCTATAAGCAATTCTGGGTGTATTTGCATGGGGTGAAATTTAAAGCTTTAACGGATCATGCCTTGTTACGTTGGATATAGAACCTTAAGGAACCTGAAGGGCGTTTGTCCTTATAAGCTCTTAAACTTCAAGCATACAATTTCAAAAATCTTCACCAACCTGGATCAAAACACCAAGATGCCAATTTTTTATTGATATTACCCATGATTGCAGTTATGGCGGATCTGAGTGATTTAATGTTTGATAAGATGCTTAGTGGCAAGTATGACGATGAACCGCCTCCAGTCATCAAGGTATTGGATGGGATAAGGGCCAATATGTTCCAGAAAAAAGGGGAATTATATAAGCGTATAGGGGACACTAACGTGAATATCCCAAAACCTTCTGCCCGCCAAGCCATTATCATGAGCGCACATGGGGCCTTTGGGCATGGTGGTGTGCGCAAGACATTGGAATTATTGTGGCCTCGGTATTACTGGTAAAGCATGGACTTTGATGTGCTTGATACTATCTCCTCCTGCCATTAGTGCCAAGTAGAAAAGCCATTCTACCAGAAGACCTCATAAAAGCTAGTGAAGCCACACTTTGCTTGGCATACGGTTTCCCTAGATGTTGTCAGGCCTCTGCTAACGGGAGCTAACAGGTCCTAGTATATTTTGGTGGCAATAGACTACTTAACCTGTTGGGTTGAAACCAGGGCGATATAAGACTTAGGGACGGTCACAGTGGCTAAATTCATAATGGAATTAATTATTCAGCAGCATGGCTTCCCTCAGTTCCTCCTTACTGATAATGGAACTAACTTCACTTCCCACATTCTTACAAAGCTTAACAAGCTAATGGCCATCCAAGGGGTTTTGACAACCCCATACCATCCCAAATCTAATGAAATAGTGGCGCGGGTCAATGGGACTTTAGTGAACATAATCCATAAATTAGTAGCAGATTGACCCTCAGATTGGAGCTCCCTTTTGTCCACCGCCGTCAATGCTTATAATATTAGTTATCATTTGGCCATTGGGAAGAGTTCCTTTCAATTATTATACAGCTGACACCATGCCCTTCTGGCGCTATTATACTCCTGTGTAGAAAATACTGGTGGAATGGAACCCCCACGTTATATGATGACTCTATCAGACACCTTAATCAAATTGCAAACTGAAGCATACATGTTCAGATTAACCAAGAAAATTAAGACTCAAGCTGCTGATCAGGTACAGCGTAGCGGATTAGCACAGTTCAAAGATGGGACATGGTCCTATTCCACGATAACTTAGTTTCAGGTGGAAACATAAGTTGGCCAGCATTTTGATTGGGCATTTTGAAGTTATTGGGAAGCCTGGAGTGGACGCATATACTATCAAGGACCCTGCTAGCGGTAAGATCAACAACTGAGTGCACTCGAAGTTCCTTTGGGCATATAAGCATTAGGAACCTTTTCATCAAGTCAGAGGGGGGGTAATGTTGCGATTCTGATAGGACTGGATGATAAGTCCTAAGTCGTTATGGTAGAATGGGTATGGTCCGCCAAGTTTAATACAAGCAATGATTATTTGAGCACCTTGAGATGAGGTGATATGGGGTTGTTGGGAAATCGCCTCAATTAGGCGATTACAAAATTAACAAATGATGAACTAACGGAACCAATGAGATATGGCAAATTAAATTACTAAGCCATTGAAGTGGTAGCATCTGAAGTCGCTACAATATAGCAAGACGAGATGATTAAGAGGAGTAGGCTGTTAGTAGTATAGAGTAAGCGGAAACTGAAAGAATCTGCTGTATTAAGTATATTAAATAAAGAGAGTTGTGGGAGCAAGTGCTACATATTTATTTGAAAGTTTATTCGTTGTTTTGAGGCCAACAATCATCATATTGTTGGTCCTAATTGCTCAGTGGGTCAAACCCTGTGCAAAATCCATTGGCATATCTCTTAGATACCACTGATTTTATAACAGTCACGATGAGTTCTATTCTCCTCTGAGCTAGCTTCTGAGGTTTTTGATATCAAGTAAAAGACTTATGGTCTGTGCTCACAACCATAGTGTGCTTACCCTCTGTAGCAGCTGCCGCCAATACATCAGGGGCCAAGAAACTTTCACTCACTCTTTATCATAAATGGCTCAGGCTCTCTCTGTGGCGCTGAACTTCCTTGAGAAGTAGGTCACAGGGTATTTACGCCCCTCATGTTTCTGCAGAAGTACAGCCCAACTGCAGTTCCAGAGTCATCTCATAGCACAATAGATGGTTTGTCTTCATCAGTATGACAAAGAATGAGGTAGTAGTTAAAACTTCCTTTATTGCCTCATATGCCTGCTGGCATTCTGGAGCCCAAACAAATGGGGCGCTCTTACCTGTGAGGGGGTGAAGAGGTGAGGACAGCTCTGAAATAGCTGGGAAGCATTATTAAGAATTTAACAGATACTAGGAAGCTCTGCAGTTGTTTCTGTATCAAAGGGGTAGAACATGAGCAAATGACTTTAGCTTAGAAGGCGTGATGGCATGACCATCTTTTTAGATCAAATTTCCCAGTATTTGGACTTATTCACTAAATAACTCGGATTTGGATGGCTTAGCAACCAGACTATCTTTTTTTGAGGGAAGCTACCACAGCTACCAATCCTTGCCATGTTGTTCAGCATTTGGTGAATGAGAAAGACGTCATCCACATGAGCAAACTCACAAAAGAATCTAAGATCCCCCAAAATGTCATCAATTTGGGCCTGGAAAACTGCTGGAGCATTTTAAACTAAACACTATAACTTTAAACTGGTAAATACCTTACAAGGTGAAAATTGTAGTCAGCCACTCCTTGCCAGACTTGACCTGAACCTTATGAAAAGCGTTCACCAGATTCTTTTTGAGAACACCTTTGATTTAGAAATGGCTTGGAAATCTCTGCCTCCAAGGGCAAAATGTAGGTATCAGGAACCGTTAAATTATTTAAGTGTCCATAATCAACGCATAATCTCAAAGTACCATCTGGCTTCTGGGCTAAGACCACAGGAGAGGACAAAGAGAGGTTTTATTGACCATCCACCCCTTCATCACCATGTCATCTACACACGTCTTAAAACCTGGTATTCTACAGCCGTGTAAAATACAGGGTACATTAGATTTTTATCAAGCCATAGTCAACTGAAAACTCAGATCAAAAATTGTGTGACTGGGCAGTTTATTGTCCCCTTCCACGTCAGAAAAAAACTTGAATGGAGCGAGGATGAGGGGTAAAGTAGAAAATTCAGGCACAATATCCATGGAAGAGTAATTTATGGTTGCTACTACTGCACTGCCTATTGTCAGGGTGGGATAAATGGAGATTTCAACCAATTGAGCATTGTAGGAGAAAGTTAGTATATTGAGCTCTAGGTTAATTCTTACTGACTGGTGGCGCCACTATCCTACCCCAAATCACCAGGTAAAGCAATTATGGGTTTGCTTAAAAGTGAGCTAAAAATTCATATTTATGTTCAACAAAGTGCAATGTTTTACAAAGAGGTAATGTGAGCATAGCAATCTATGGTGCCCCAAAACTATGGAACCTGGAGTAACTACAAGATCTAAAGCTTGCAGCACATTAAATCTTTTGAAGTTCCTGTGGCTCCAGTGTTTAACAAGGCAATTAGTATTAACTTTAGTCGCACTACTAAAATATGAATGAGGAATAAAAAGTAATCACCGCCAACTTATGCAACTCATAAAGGAACATAGGTTAGAACCAGAATTTTTAACATTGGAGGTTTTTACAACTTGGCGAACCTGTAAACAAAAAGAGTGGGAATAGTAGCAGCTTAAGCATAAGACAAAGGTGAAGACTCAGGATCTTCAGGGTTAGATAAAGGCCGCACCTTTGAAGGATCTTCATAAACAGGATCCACGTGATGCTTCTCCTCCACCTGATTAACAAGTTTAATGAGGTAGGAATTGATAGTTGGAGCTGCATGGTTATGGGGATTGCAACTATACCCAAAGGTTTATTTAAAATATCACAGAGTAGAGAAATTGCTTCAGGGTGAGACTGGTCCAAATGAACTATCATAGCTCCATAAAACCCATATGAGGGGATAGGCCAGGCCTCAGTGTGATAATTTAGGCATAATTGAGAGTGTGCAACTGCATATTCTTGTGCTGTATCACAATTTTTGCATTTGCAAGGGCAATTTATGCAAAAATCAATATCGTGGGGTTCATCCTCCCTAAGAGAAAATTACCACTTGTTCACTTATTTCTTCCATGTTACCAAATTTCAACACCTAGCTGTGTCCTAGCGGGAGCAAACTAGGGAGAGACTTAAACTCTGGCTGTTTACCCTGAGGTGAGTGTGACAAAGGGAATGTGGATTATGCCACCCAAGCTAATAGGACCAAATATATGATTGTAACAAGAGTTTTCCGTAGACAACAGCTAAGGAACTCTATTAAGAGGTATAATAAACTCTGGTTGGTGGCAGAGTAATTAAAATTCATAATATTTCGAACCAAAAACTTCACTTTTATATTTTTGGGTTAGGTTATAATGTTAGAAACCAATTCATGCAAGGGAAAACCCTAGATTCCTCTATGGGTATACCAAAACTCACAAGGCCAGCCAAGGTCCACAAGGCACTGCTGGTTTCAATAGGCTGTGAGGGGAAGCAATGGATGGGGTTCTGGAAAAACTTTATCCCAGAAATTGTTGGCCATGTTTTGTTTTTACTTACTAAAATAACTAAAGTGAATATTTTAGATAATAAGTTTATTAAATCTGTAGGGAAACTAGGTAAAAGAAGAACAAATCAAAACCTTGCCATTAGCAAAGTGCTAGGTTTTAAGGTGGTTAGGGGAAGCTGGTAAGAAGAAAAACTGTATCAAGGTTCAATTTTTAATTTTCAAATCCCAAAACTACCGTTTCAAACATAATTTTTACCTTGATAGTATTAAATGACATTCCAAGCTAATCTCGGGTCATTTTTCCCAAATTTTGGATGTCTGAAATAGCTTTCTCAATTCTAGAAGGGAGTGTCAAGTTCAATCCCTGATTTGGCCACTTTTTTGACTCCTTGCACATAATCAACTTAATAATTAATCTCTCTCCTTTCAGGTGGGTCACTCTAGAGCTTTGAATTACACTTTCAAATTGGCAGGTTTCTCTAAAAGTTACTTATATGATTCCGCATAAAAGCGATAAATAAAGCAAAAACAGGTTATAAATAGAACTAATTTTATTAAATGAAAAATTGAATATTTACAGGTTTTGAAATGGCTCAGGATCTATCTAAGTTAGTTAATCGCTGGGTGATTGACTCTTCTATCCCTTGATCAGGATGAGACTGATCGTTATTAATAACCTTGATAAATTTAGAAAAATTACGCTCCCCTTCCAATAGTGCTGGGGGAATCATTGGAGTTAAATGTTCTGAAACAAGAAAATTTATCAAAATCCTACACAACCCCCTCAAGATTCAATCATGAAGGAGTGTGAACTCATATAAATCTGGGGTGGATATGGTTTATTACTATACCAGTATCAACATTGACAATTGAGTATTCTAATCCCTATCAGAATATAACTTGATAAGGACCAGACCAGTTGGATCCTAATTTATCAGTTTTCCCGCCAGGTCAGGAGTGATAGTACATAACATAATCTCCAATTTGATATTCAGGTAGGGCTGGTTTATGTTGATTGCTTTTTTGGGTCTCCTTTTTAGTGATTACTTCAATCAATTTAATAGCTTGAACTTGAAGATAAATAATCTCATTGACCAAATTTCTCATAATTAAAGCAGATTTTTGCTTTTTCCTTATTCAAATAATGCCTGAACACTTGAAGGGACTGAGGGATCTCGCCCATAAATACATTTGAAAGGCAGCATCTAGATAACTTGATGATAAATTAATTTGATATGCAAACAAAGCACTAGGTAAATAAAAGTTCCACCAAGATGGGTCAGTTGAGACCATTTTCCTTAAGATTGAGACTACAGTTCCATTGACTTGTTTGATGGCCCAGTTTGTGGATGGATTGTAAGGAACAACAAATTGATGTGCAGTATTAATTAATTTAGATAGATCCTGTAAAAATTGAGAGGTAAAATTAGTCACATTATCTGACATAAGGACCTCAGGGACACCAGGTGCTGATGGGCATTCAGTATCCCTTCAAAAAATTGACTCTCTTTTGAGCATGACGGACCCCTGTAGTGAGTACCACTTTGAAAGTTTTGAATTTCACTTCCAAATTGGCAGGTTTCTCTCAAAGTTACTTAGATGAATTCCCCAAAAAGCAATAAATAAAGCAAAAACAGGTTATAAATTGATCTAATTTTTATTATTGGAAGAATTGAATATTTATAGGTTTTGAAATGGCTCAGGATCTATCCAATCTAATTAATTTCTGAGTGATTGAATCTCCTACCCTTGATCAGGATGAGACTGATCGTTCTTATTAACCTTGAAAAATTTAGATAGATTATGCTCCCATTCCAATATTGCCAGGGGAATTGTTGGAGTTTAATATTCCTGAACAAAAGAATTTAGTGAAATTCTGGCAGTCACTGATTATAACACCTCCTGGTGGAGAGGCATAGGCCCCTGGCAATGGAGGGTTTTGAGATATTTCACATCTATACAAAGATGTTTGACTTTTTGAAAGTATAATTCTGCAGAATTGATATTTGAATGGGTATAGGATGAAAAGTAGATTGGGAAATGGTGTGCGGCAAACAGGGAGGGGAAGTGGCCAACCACATTTAAACCATGGTATGCCCTAAGTCAGAAATTTAAGTTAGGGGAAAGGCCTTAAGAGTTGAACACTTTTGATTATAAAGGAATGTACAACCCTATCCTGCTTGATGGCTGGCACCTGATGCCTTACAGTATTAAAAGTGATCTGGTTAGCCACAGGAAGTAGTAGATATTTTTTAGTGTGCTCATCTGTCTGCTAAAAATAAACACTATTATTGATAAAAAGGTTTTTTATATTTGTGTTACCCCAATTATGCCTCAAACAGTAAATGGTTGTTTTGTGTGTTAGTACTTGTACAGCTAAATTATGACGCCCTAGCACCAATTTTAACTCAGGAAAATTAGTCCATAGTAATTTTATTCTATATTCAACACTGACGTTATTGTTAGAGAGATCAAAACTTCATCTACTTATTAGATGATATATATTTTGGGGTACAGAAAAATAAAATAGCATAACCGTTTTATCAATGAAATTACAAAAGATAGTGACACGCATTGTACAACAAACAAGTTTTTTGATAGGTTTAACCCTTTAAACGTACAAAAGATTCCTGGTTGCTACTAGTCTTTAAAACAACTTATATGATTGAGATGCTGGTAAGTTGGGTATTTTATTGATGGATGTCATTATAGTTAGTACACACTTTAGAGCATATTGGTCCACAAAAGATTCTCCTTATCTTCATATTAAATAATATTAAGCAAGTACATGTAATATATACATTACAAACTAAACTATTGACTGATGTCAACGCTAACATTAATTTTAATTATCACTCAATTTTAGCTATAAAACTGTCATGAAAGTTTTAATAATACCAAGATTAGACTTCCAGTATGGATGTATAGACACATAAAATACAAGCAGAGTACCAGAGGTATAGCTGACCACATTATTTTATAGCCATCATGAAGGGAAGAACTTGGGACTGGTGATTTACAACAAAAGTTACTAATATCCCATGAGAAGCCAAGCGGCAGTGGCAGCTGCAGCAGATGATCAAAGAGAGACATCATTATCAGTCACAGACTGCACAATAAGAGAATCTCTGGAAGCAAGTAGAGGGAATCTCGTGGAACGCCCAGAAACTTATTGATTGGGGCATGTGAGTATCTTGAATAGCAAGGTAAGGTCATGACGCTTTGAAAGCATCAATAATAGGAGACAAGACCAATTGGCCCCATGACAATACTTCATTTAAGCAAGGAGGTCAGAAGCGTGGTGATGATGCTACTATAGCACAGACATTGTAAAGACTGGGGAACATACCAACTTAACAAATTATCTTGGATCAGTTTTTTAAAAAAGAATTCAAAGGTTTCATTTTAGGGTAGTTGTGTTTATTGAATAAAAAATAAGAGAATTGACTGAAATCAAAACTTTTGGGACTGTTGTATTAAATCCCTAATGTGTGGGTAATAAGAGGGGGTGTGAATTAAGGTTAAGGAATACCCTCAAGTGCAAATTTGGCAGTATGAACACTATGCCCTTTTTTATACTGATTTGGATCTGCCTGACAAGTTGTATCGAAATAAAAAAGTTTACAAAATATTTTATATTTTATTTTACCTTGCTGGATGGCAAAAATCTGGTTAGTGAGCTTATGGTTTGCACCCATGAATAGGTAAGGTAGAGATAATTCCATTATAAATCAAACAGGTATGACACATCCAAGATTACTGAGGATGGGCGTGCCTTCTGTCAAGAGCATTTATATAACACTCACATTCCCAGAGAGGTGGTGGGGAAGGCCCCATCCCACAACCTGGTAACAAACAGCTAACTATAGATAAACAGGGAACCAAAAAAGAGGGAGTTGCTTAAAGGTCCCAGGGCGAGGGTTGCACAAACTCTGTTAACCCTGACCTCTTGGAGGTTGGAAAAAGTACTAAACATATGCATCTACTTAAAACACATTCACTGATGTACTGACTGACTGACTTATTGATTGACTGACTGACATCTGAAACCTTTGAGTCTGATAGGGTCAATCTATTTGGGTGAGTGGGTAAGAATTGGTAAATCTTATTGAATCTGAAATTATTGAGCCTTATGGGTTCAATCTATTTGGATGAGTGGGTGAGAATTGAAAAATATCATTGAATAATTCACCAAATTGCTCATCTGAAGCTAATTGAGTCTAATAAGTTTAATCTATTTAGGTGATGGGTGAGAATTGGCAAATAAGACGAATCTGAAGCTATTGAGTATGATAAGTTCAATCTATTTTGTAGTTGGTGAGATTTGGCAAATATTATCTAATGATTCATCAAATTGCTCATCTGAAGCTAATTGAGTCTAATAAGTTTAATCTATTTGGGTGAGTGGGTGATAATTGGCAAATAAGATCAAATCTGGAACTATCAAGTATGATAGGTTCAATCTATTTGGGCGAGTAGGTGAGAATTGACAAATATCATTGAATAATTCACCAAATTGCTCATCTGAAGCTAATTGAGTCTAATAAGTTTAATCTTTTTGGGTGAGTGGGTGAGTATTGGAAAAAAATTGAGAAAAAGTACCTTAATTTAAAAAAAGCTCTAAAAAGTATAAAATAATTGAGAAATTAAGCCTACTCATTAAAACTCTTTTTGAAGTTGGCGCCATATTTTAAACTGAATTATAGAATCTTTCTCACAAATACAAATTATATTGTATGTCTGGATTGGGTCTAAGTGTAAACTATAAGCAACTTAATATAAATAGTACTGAGTATATAAATTATAAATGCCTATTATAAGTCTGTTAAAATATGGCATCAACTTCAAAAAAGGTTTTATTGAGTAGGCTTAATTTCTCAATTATTTCATACTTTTTAGAGCTTTTTTTAAAGGAGGTTCTTTTTTTCCAAAAAACTTTTTTCAAGAAGGTTCTTTTTTCCCAAAAACCTTTATTCCCAGCTCTTTTCCCCTAAAAAATTAGTGCATTTTTAAAAGTGGCTCATTTTCCTACTTTTATTAAATATTACTATCTTTATATATCCTTTTTGACCCCTTACTTTTTCTCTAAAAACAAAACTCATTGTATATAATTTATATATAGTATTTTATAAACAAATATTCTAATAACTCATTTTATCAAATTTAGTTGATTTTATTGGTCAAATTATACTAAAGTTACAGATCACCATCTACAATACTCATTTTATTAAATTTAGATGATTTTATTGGTCAACGTATGCCAAATTTACTGATCACCATCTACAGTAATTCATTTTTTTAGATTTAGTTGCTTTTAATAGTCAATCTATGTAAATTTATTGATTCTATCTAAAATAATTCATTTTTATTAAATTTAGATGAGTTTATTGGTCAAATTATGCAAAAAAGATAGGCTCTATAATGATTTAAGCTCGTCCCGCTATGAGCTCATATTGACTGAATTTTGAACATACCCCCAGCCATAGGACATATCAAAAGTGCTTCGAAGCTATCACTTCACCGATGCCGGAATAAAGTTTATCCAGCGATAAACATACTCACAATTGTAATCTATCGCTTCCGAGCCCAATTTTTTATTTACTAAATTAATGGGCAGATACTTGACCAATACTTACAAAAGTAAAATGTGCCCAAAGTTGGAGCATCCTCGATTTTTGAGGAAGATGATCATCCGAATTGGTCCAGTATTTTCAGAGTTATGCGCGAACAAACATAGAAAAAAAAGAAAAAAAGAAAAAACATACAGGTCAAATTGATAACCTCCTTCTTTTTCAAAGTCGGTTAATAAGATCTAATCTGAAATTATCGAGCCTGATGGGTTCAATCTATTTGGGCGGGTGGGTGAGAATTGACAAATATTAGCGAATAATTCACCAAATTGCTCACCTGAAACTCAACAAAAATCAGTATTAGAGTTTAAGTAGATTAAGAAGTTAAGATAATCAGCTCACCAGCCACGAGGGCAACAGTGAAGCTGTTAGTCCAAGTGGCTCGAGAGTAGTGCTGGCACAGCCTATAGGCTACAATGTGAGCTTATCATCTGATAAACTAAATACCATAGCGAACCATGGGTATTTGGATGTTAGGTTTATATATTTTAAAAACCTGCCTAATTTGGTTCACCTAATTAATAAAATACTTTTGGCAAGTTAAGTAAAAGTTGATTTAGTAGTTTGGAAGATATGTCACATACTCAATGATTTTAAGTATAAAGAGATGTTTCGGGTAGCAGTTTGGTGTTATTTGATTATTTGATAGGTTTTTTTGTTTGGTAAACTGGTTGATGGCTTTTGTTCGTTTCGATAGGACACAGTCTAGTTTTGAGGGGTGATTAGTTATTGGTTGTTTGGATAAGTTCAGTGAGATTTACCTGAGTAGTTTTTGGTTGATTCGATTGAGCAATTAGATTTGGCTGAGTGGTTTTATTTATCCATAATAAAATCTAAATTAATAAATTGAAAATCTGAAATTTTATAGACACTGTAGCAAAGCACGGGTAAATCAGCTAGTATGCTAAATAAAAACAAATGGGGGCTTATTATCCTAGTTGGCCAACAGGTAAGGTTGGTTGCTAAAATTACTAGCAACTAATTATGGGGAGATCATTATCACTCAGGAGAGGCACTGCACCCAATCAGACCAATAAATACAACTCCCTGCCCATCATCCTACTGTAGCTATTATAAGCCCACACTTGAGTGATTGACTGGAGCTGAATTCTCT
This sequence comes from Massospora cicadina, assembly GCA_022478985.1. Taxonomy (NCBI): domain Eukaryota; kingdom Fungi; phylum Entomophthoromycota; class Entomophthoromycetes; order Entomophthorales; family Entomophthoraceae; genus Massospora; species Massospora cicadina. Next base: position 31,363 of record JAKSZP010008561.1, on the reverse strand, counting down.
ATAGATTATTAGTATTATAAATTAAATGAGTCTCAAGCCACTATCTCCGGTAAAACACAAAGTTCATATCATAATTTTCCAAATAGCCGGTGCATTTTAGCGCTGTGGATATAATGTTCATCTTACCATCATGCGCACCACCAGAACCAACTTGGGTATATAATTGCCTTTACCCCACGTTGGCCTAGGGTGTGCTTCATGTTATGCAGGCCTGCCAACTTTGTCTTCTTAGACTTCTCACGCCAAGCCTTATCTCTGCAATATGTACCTTTAATGATTTTATTCATCCATGACATTACCCTCCAATCTTTTTGGGGGCTACACCAATTCTCAAAGGGCTTCTGTCAAAAAAGTTCTTATAGGCAGGGGCCAGTTTCATGGTGGCAATACTTGGATTAGCCTTGGATCCTGTTGAATCTCAAAAATGCCTATGGAAGGCATCATTAAGGTCTTGTGCATGGGTGAAATTACTGCTGATACCCAGCTATTCTCCGCAGCATCAAACCCTTACCATGACAATGGGTATTCAAGTCTTCTCCTTTCATGGTGAGATGCTAAAATCTCATCTATCTGCCACTCCAGTGCCCTATCCTCAAGATATGCTTCTGAGGTCTCTGGTAGGGGACCCCCAAACAAGGTCAGCTTTTTTTCATGAAACACATCAAAGATCTGAAAAAATGGGGAAGATCCAACTGGTACAATGCATGACCCAATTCCTGACAATCCAGTAAGGTCCTATCTTCTTTAGTCCCATTTTTTGCAAGGTTGCTCAATAAGAATATTTTGGGTATCAAGCATCACTATATTTCCCTCCTTTAGGCTGGACCAATCATCTATTACCATTGGCATTCTCCCTATAAGTTTGCATAGTGGCAACCAAATTGGCGTTGACCTCTTTATGTACCTTCTTGACACACTTGGCAAAGTCCATCACTGCTTCCACCTTTGACCCACAACTGGGTTCCATATTAGAATCAGGGTTAAAAACATAATTGGCAAGAAAAGGAGAACACCCAATAGAAGCATGCTGGGAGTTTAGATAGCTAAATTGGGCCATGGGAAGATGAGAAGCCCAATCAGATTTTTCAGCTGCAGTGTAATACTGCAAGGTCTGCTCAGGGAAATAGTCCACTCGCTCTGTCTAACCATCTGGTTGAGATGGTAGGCAGTAGAATGACATAAACAAAGCTGATGAATTTTGCACAATTCTTACCAAAACACTGATTTGAACTGAGGTCCCTGCTCATTAATAATCTCCTGGAGAACCCCACTAAGGGAAAACATGAGAGAACAAATAGCTTGGCCATTTGAACCGCTGTTAACGTGGTATTACATGGAATGATATGGGCAAACTTAGTAAATTGGTCCACCACTACCATAATAGTATCATACCCCTCTGACAAGGGTAGCTCCACAATAAATTTGACTGAATGGGAAGTCCAGGGTCCTGCTGCATTTTGGACTGGTACCAACAGCTTTTCGAGAGGCTGTCAATTTATCTTCATCCTATTGCAGACTGAGCACTCCTTTGAATATCTTGCCACCTGTGTGACCAATCCCATCAATTTTTAGGTATGGCGGATAACCCCAAAGTCTTCGTCTTCCCAGGAAGTCCTAAAACGATGCCATCATGGTACTCCTTAATTATTTCCAAACGAAATGGGATGGTGAGAACCCACAAGCGCCCCTGAAACCATATTGCTTCTTCTTTACATGGTACACCTTGATGTTAACCTCCCAATTTAATTTGCATTTGGAGAGAATCATACCATTTTCTGATGATAGGGACTGGGAAAATGACCTTGCTGAAAACACTATATTCCTCCAGGTTCTTTAATGCGCAAGAACTAACATGACTGCTATGGGGTGTGGTTGCTCAGATACAATCTTAGTAGGAGTGATTACCAAATGGGTGTTATGCAATTCTACCTCCTTGGGATCATGTTCCAACGCAGGGTTTCGGCCTAGAGCGTCATCAAAACCATTCTCCTTGCCATTTATAAACTCATAATAAAAACACAAATTGAGCAAGGGTCTCATTCCACCAGGTTTATCATGGCCTCAGGACATGAGGAGCGCAAGAAATATAGGGCAAGATGATCAGTGTGGAATTGGAATGGGTTGGGAGAAACATGTAAATGATGACGCCAAAAGGTCAGGGACTCCACTACTGCAAAAAAGTTCTTTGTTGTAAACAGTATAATATAACTCATCCAGGGACATTATCCTATAAAAATATCCAACGGGGTGCTTGACGCCATCTTAACACTCCTACAAGAGTATGGCACTATGGAAAATGCATAATCATCTGTGGCCACTATAAACTTCCTATCAGGGTCTACATAACATAAAACTGATGTGAACAGCAGAGTACACTTCAAATCGTAAATGTAGGAATCCAACTTTTTTGATTCTCGCTGGTGCTTGGACGCCACTGTTTTCCACAAATGGTTTATAGATAAAAAGGTTAAAAACACTAATATAAAAAGTTAGTTTTTATATTTTTATTAGTGTGATCATGGGATAGGAAAAACGTACCCTCCTAAATATAAAACCATTCAATATTTAACTGTATCAAGAGTTGAGGGAATTAAATGATAACTTTGGAATATCTTAGACTGGACTAGATTAGAATATATGGAAATTTATCCTTGTTGGACATTTGCCCTCACAGCTGCAAAAGAAGAATGTTTTGGGTCAAAAATATGCTAAAAAGGGAAAATTTCAGCTATTTACAAGCTTGTGATGATATTCCCCATAATTTAAATAATATAAATGTGAATATCTGCCAAAAGACCTTGGCCAATTTTTGGTGGAATCCCACAAATTGGGGTAACACAATTTTGGATACTTCATTTGCAATTAACCTAAAATCAAGCAGCTAGATTACTCTGACCATGTGATGGATCCTGGGGCGACCATCAGATAGCACTCCCCCAGCCACAACCAGGTCTTTCCAAGCACCTATGGGGGGACTTCCCCTTTTATAGGCTTGGCGGGGGCCCCCAAGGTGCAATAAATTTCTCAAATGGGGATTGGCTGAAGTTTATAAAATTATTACCCCCAGAACATTTTAGCCAATAATAATTCCACTTCCATTTTTCAGTCAAAAATGAAGTGAGTATCCTGAGCTTCGATAGGCTGCTTACCCATATTTACTAATTTAAACTAGTCCAAGCTATTCTGAACCTATCCTCAAATTCCCCCAGACCCTCAATACAGTTTAGATACTGATTTATTGGATATCAAAAGGGATCATTTTCCTTGTTTTCCCCGTGCTACTAATGAAAAATTATAAAAAGCCAATTTTTATATTTGTGCTTATTTTTATTATTATATTAAAACCTTTTTGGGATCCAGCGGCATAAGCACCAGAGAGCAGGAATCAGCAGGATTCCTACAAATTGATGCTCACTACAGGGGTTCCCTGTACACTTTCAAATTGTTAAAGATGAAGGCTTCAAATGTGAGAAACCCTCTCACTTTTCCTCTTCCCATTTGAATCACGTTTAGTTGCTCTGGAAAAGCAAATAGCTAGCGCTCTATCTTGTCTCAAAGAACTTGAGCAGCGCCCAATAAAACCATGTTTCAAAGACAATTACATCTCTGGTGAAGGGAGTATTGCTTAGTTTTTGTACATTTATGAAGCTACCATATATGGCACAACGGACAAGCACAAAGTTCAACACATCCGTCCTTTTTAAGCTGCCTAGCGAAAGAGATGATAGTTCCTTACTTGGACCCTTTGCACACATGGCAGAGGTGAAGGAGACTTTTCTGGCTGAATTCAGATCAAAGCAGAGTCTACACAGGGAAAAACAGGCCCTTATGCGCCTTAGCATGTATGAGGGTGAATCACCCATTGCCTTTGCTGAATAATTTTACCTCGCTGTGAAGAGGTTATCCACCTCTAACATGCTCACCCTTGATGATGCTATCAGCGCCCTGTTAACTGGGTTAGCTTCACAGCCCTCTCTAATTAGGCATATAATTTCAGTTAAACGCCACTTTAAAAAACATCCGCGACATCAAAGAGGCTTTGTTGGATGTAGATGAATTCCATTTACATGCCACCATGAATGAAGTTGAAGTGAAACCTTTAGCTCTAACCATGGTGGAGTTTCCGCCTGTTGATCAATTGGAAATGTGCCTACCTGTGACTATCCTCCCTGAGAAACCTGCTTCCTCAGTGCAACTCAAAAAAGGATAACACGCCCTCACGTAAAGTGGAGACTGGCAACACAGTCGTTACCATACTCCTGCACAAGCCCACTAAAGCTGCTGCGTTTTCTCCTCCAGCTAAGCTGGTAGTTGCGCCCTAAGGCTAACCAACCTCATGTGGCCATACCCCCTACCTCAATTGCGGCCTTGCAGTGGTTGAGAATACTCTTGGGATGAATATGAGGGGGTTAAAATGACGTTGGTTACTATATATTGGGAGCACCTGCGGAAGTAGAGGTTCCTGATCATTTAACGCTAGAGGATTAGATGGTACCACCATACTCGAGGAAACGTACCTCAGCCAATTTTAAGGTTTGCCAAAAGTTATTGACACTGCCAGAGATGGTAAATTAATTCTTATCTGGCTTGATTCAACCTCTTCAGCAATTCATCCCATGAAAACGATCTTGGATAAAAATCCTGAAACTTCTCAAAAATAAACCTCACCTTTTGGCTTAATGAGGTCTTAACTTTGTCACCTAACTTTGGAGGAACCCTCAATAAAGTTGAAGTGGGCATACACAAAGTCTCAATACTTGCCATCTTGCACTGGCTCCCTAGTTAACGTGATCTCCACTAAATTTATCAAGAAGATAAAGCTAGCGCCTGAATTGGAGTACATGCAAGAATTTGGAACCACAGGTCCCAACAATACCCGTGCTATAGGGGCATACTCTTCCCTTCCCATTCAGATTGAGAAGCTTATTCTATCAGCCCCTGCTGTGGCTTTGGACAATAACGCATATAAAATGATCATTGGCACTCAGTTAATGATTTAGTATGAGGGATTAATTAATGTGAAGCAAGGTTTCCTATTATTGCTCAACTATGAAGTCCCTTTTGTGTCTATCCAATAGAGAAACCAGCAAGCATTAATACTCTTGCTTTGTTGAATACCCTTTTTCAGCTATGACTATACCTTATTCCACCTCTGGGCGCAACACAAAGAAATTGCCTGACTCAGTGAATGTGAAGGATGGCATCCCTTTTTTTGCTGCAGATGAGGTCTTAACTAAGTCTGATGAACAACGAGTGGTTGACACTAAAATCACGCTCCAAATCCCACACCACTGCTTGTTGCATATTACAAGCCTTGAGTGCGTTAGCCCCTTGGGGCCTTGGGTAATGCCTGGGATACTAGACCCAGCCTACCAAAGGCCTATTACTATTCTGTTGGGGAACCTCACCCCAAAGGACATGGTCATACGGAAACACCAGGACATTGGCAGAGGCTTCCTACTTCCGGTGGAGGATATTGACCATATCCACTCTATTGGCTCTATGGCAGATTTGGGCTTGCCTATGATTAACCTGGTGTGTAAACTACCCAATGTTCATATTTCAGATTAGATAACCCCAGAAGAATTGGAAAAAGTTTATACTTTATTACACAAAATAGTGACAAATTTTCTAAATCAGACAATGACTATGACCACATGTATGGCTAGTGTCGCTCCATCAATGTTGGTGATGCCCATCCTATTAGGTCCAATCCTTACCATAAGTTAAAGATGGAAGAACAGCAGATGAGGATGGAGCTTCAGCAGTTTCTATATGCGGGGTTATTGGTTCCTTCACAAAGCCCTTCGTCTTCCCCCCTTTTGCTAATTAAAAGAAAAACGGAGGTCATTGGATAGTCATGTACTACTGAAAGTTGAATAGTCTCACTAAAAAGGATAGCACTCTTATCCCCCATATTGACGACGCCCTGGCCCAACAATCTGACTCTAACTTCTTTTCCGCCATGGACTTGGCTAGCGGAAATTGGCAAATGGGCCTTTCCCCTGAAGATCAGGAGAGATGTACTCTCATTTGTAGTGGGGGTCTTTTCCAAATAACACAATTACCTCAAGGGTTGTGCAACGCGCCTGCATCTTTTCAGCGTGCAATAGACCACATCTTGTGGGACCTGAAGTTAACTTGTGTCATCGTATACTTTGTGATATCACAGTGTTCTCACTAACCTTCCAAGAACATCTTGATCACCTGAAGGAGGTGTTTCAATGGTTATGAAAGTCAAATATTAAGTTAAGCCTTCAAAATGTACCTTTTTCCAAAGGAAATTGGATTTACTTGGACACTTATTACCCAAGAAGGAATCCAAACTATGCAAGACTAGGGGAAGTGATTTGAAAATGCCTCCCCTAAAAATCTACGGAATACTCAAGTATTTCTAGGGATGATGCAGTATTACTATCAGTTTGTCCCCAAGTTTGTCCAGCTCAGCAAACCACTTATTCGCCTATTGACTAAGAACACCACTTTCTATTTGGGCGAGAACAAATGTCTGCTTTTGAGATGTTGAAACAACGGCTACAACAATGTCCTATCCTGAGGCACCCCAATTATAATAAATCGTTCATTATATTTACTGACAAATTAGACTATGCCGTTGGGGATATCTTAGCCCAATTAGATGAAAATTTTGTAGATCATCCACTATCCTATTTCCATAAGATGCTGTTAAAAGCAGAATGCAATTATAGTGTAACTGAGAAGGAGTGCTTTGCTGTTCTGTTAGCTGTGAAGCACTACCGCCCTTTCTTATACGGAACCACCTTCACTGTGGTTACAGACCACGCTTCCCAAAAATGGTTGCAGAACATGAAGGATCATACTGGATGGTTAGCTCGTTGGGCTCTAAAGCTCCAGCATTATGACATGAAGATTGAGCACCGTGCTGGAACCCATCACATGAATGTTGATGGGTTAACTCGGCTTCCAGTTCTTCATTTAGATGATAGTGAGGCGGAAAGGTTATATGAACTATTAATGACCCCGAGGATGGGATTATGAGGATGTGCCTGTACAGAAATTGTTAGCTTGGCACTCTTGAAACACTAAAGTGGAGAGTAGAAAATTATACAAGCAGATGGGAAAAAGTGGTTGCCTTACCTTTGGCTATAGGAACGTGTGACTTCTATCCTGGAAGCTTACTCCACCTTAGGTCATGGAGGAGAAAAGAAAAACCTATGAATGGATTAAGGATCAGTACTATTGGGAGAGGATTATTAAAACCATTGTTGAAGTCTTGGATGCCTGTATCATATGTAAAAAGCAATCCAGTTTCAAGAATTACTACCAATATCAACCAAATACCCTGTAATAACCGTTCCACACCGTTAGTCTAGATGTAGTAGGTCTCCTCCCTCAGATGACAGGTGGAAACAGATTATCCTAGTCGGCATTGACCATTTCACTAAGCGGGTAGAAGCCGTAGCTCTTACTGAACAAACGGCTAAGGCCACCGCCACCTTTTTACATAATACATTTTTACTCATCACGGCTTTCTCCAAGTACTACTCTGCGACAATGATAAGAACTTCACTTCCAGAGTAGTCAAAATCCTGGCCACTTTCATGGGGGCTCAACAGCTTTTTTGGCGCCATATAATCCCTTTACAAATGGGACCTTGGAAAGAGAAAATGGAACCTTGGTTTTCATTTTACTAAAAATGGCCTCCTCTGATCCTCTGCACTGGGATCAATACTACCCAGTGCTTTGATGGCATACCAGATTAGCTATCATCAGATCTTAAAGATGTCACCCTTCCATGTCTTGTATGGGTGGGAACCTGGATTGCCTGCCCTCTTAGCTAAGGATGTCTTCTATAGTGGTGAGAAACCTGAAAAGCCATGAGAAGACTAACTCACCATATCATTCAGCTTCAGTCTGAGGCTATGACGAACCTAACTAAAATGGTCATTAAATAAAGGCAGACTGCCAATGAGCTCCAAACCCCCTGCTGACGTTCCAAGTATCTAACATGGTGTTATACTACCATACTGTATTACTCCTAGAAGCAGCAAACATGGGTCGTTTTGTGAGGGTCCTTTCACTCTCACCTACAAGAGAGGAAATGAGTACTCTATAAAAACCTTGTCTACTAGGATTATCATCAATCGTGTACCTGGCTGATTCCTACAGCCCTATTCTCCACCCAACATTCTTGAGGGGAGTGAAGTTGAACATTTGCCCTCACAGCTGCAAAAGAAGAATGTTTTGGGTCAAAATCAACCAAAAAAGAGAAATGTTGGCCAAAAACAAGGTTTTTAAAAAAAATCCTCATAATTTAGATAATAAAATATTTGAGGTGGGTCAACCTTGGGACAAATATACCAAACCAAGAATTTTTCTAGCCAGTACAGGTTTTAAACTCAAAACCTGCACTAGGGTGTAGCAGTTTTACCCGCCCAGATACCCATCCTTCCCCATAATTTAAATAATATGAACGTGAATATCTGGCAAAAGACCTTGGCCGATTATTGGTGGAATCCCACAAATTGTGGTAACACCATTATAAATCCTTCAAGGAGAAAAATGTAAAATCGAGCAGTTAGATTACTCTGACCATGTGATGGATCCTTGGGCGACCATCAGATGGCACTCCCCCAGCCACAACTGGGTCCTTCCAAGCACCTACGTGGGGACCTCCCCCTTTTATAGGCTTGGCGGGGGCCCCCAAGGTGCAATAGATTTCTCAAATGGGGATTGGCTGATTTTTATAAAAGTGTTACCCCACAGGTACAATTTGGCCAATAATAATTCCTTTCCATTGTTCAAACAAAACGAAGCAAGTATCCCAAGCTTCAATAAGCTGCTTCCCCAGATTTCCTAATTCAGACTAGTCCAAGCTACTCTGAACCTATCCTCAAATTCCCCCAATCTTTGATACAGCTTAGATACTGATCAGTCAGATATTGAAAGGGATCGTTTTCCTTGTTTTACCTGCGCTACTAATAAAAAATCATAAAAAGCTAATTTTTATAATAGTGCTTATTTTTATTATTATATTAAAACCTTTGTGGGATCCAGTGGCATAAGCACCAGCAAGCAACAATCAGTTGGATTCCCACAAGTCTATATAGCTCAGAAAACTCACTTCACTTTGGCTGAATGATGGATGGGGAATTATTTTTTGGGCAAGACATACCCGTGGGCTAACAAATTTGATGAATTGCAGCAAATAACCATTTGATAAAATTATTACACCTTGGGGGACCCCCATTAAGCCTATAAAAAGGGGTGTCCCCACATATGTGCTTGAATAGACCTGGTTGTGGCTGGGGGAGAACCATCCAATGGACGCCCCAGGATCCGCAACGTGGCCAGAGTAATTAAACTGTTTGATCTCAGGTTAACTGCCCATAAAGTATTAAGAATTATGTTACCCCAATTTGTGGGTTCCACCAAGAATCAGCCAGGGTCTTTTAGCTGATAAATTTTTTATTAATAATAATTTCAACCTTATCATTATCAAGGACTTGTAAATGTTTGACATTTCCCCTTTTTGGCCGATTTTGACCTAAAATATTCTTATCTTGAAGCTTGAGGGCAAATGTCCGTCATTACCTCTTAAGAATGTTGGGGGAGAATAGAGCCATAAGAATTACCATGTACCCAATTGATGGTAATTCCTATAGCCAAGGACTTTATGGAGTACTCATTGCCTCTTTTGTAGGTGATGGTGAAAGGACCCTCACAAATTAATCCAAGCTTGCCGCTTCTAGAAGTAATGCAGTTATAGTAGTATAATACCATGTCATACAAGTGGAATGTAGGTAGAGGTTCAGAGCTCATTGGAAGCCTGCCCTTCTTTATTCAACCTTTTTTCTAAATTGGTCATAGCCTCAGATTGGAGTTGGGTGATGCGCTGAGCCAATCTTCTCATGACTTTCTCAGGTTCCTCAGCTCAAGAGGAGAATACATTTTTAGCTGTGAGGGCAGGTATTCCTGGTTCCTGAGCATACAAGACATGGATTGGATACATTTTTAAAATCCGGCGATAGCTAATATGGTATGCCATAAGAGCACTGGGGAGGTATTGATCCCAGCGAATTGATCAGAAGAGGATATTTTTCATAAAATGGAGATTAAGGTTCCATTTGCTCTCTCCAAAATCCCATTGGTAGATGGATTGTATGATGCCAAAAAAGTTGTTGGGATTCCATGGAGGTAGTCAGGATTTGACTACTCTGGAGGTGAATTTCTTAACATAATCGCAGAGTTTAATTTGGGGGCAGCCATGACGAGAGAAAGTGTTTTGATGTAAAAAATGTGGCTGTTGCCTTTGCTTTTTGGGCAGGGAGAGCCATGGCTTCAACCCACTTAGTAAAGTGGTCAATGTCTATGAGAAAGATCTGTTTCCACTAGTAGTATGAGGGAGGGGACCTACTACATCCAAGCTGATGGTGTGGAACGGTTGTTGAGTGGTAGTCAGTTGATATTAATATCTAGTCTTGAAACCGGATTGTTTCTTAAATGTGAAGCAAGCTTTTCAAGACGTCAACAATAGCTTGCTTCATTCCATCCCAATAGTATCGATCCTTAATCCACTCATAGGTTTTCTTGGCCCCCCATGACCTAGAGTGGAATGAGCCTCCAGGATAGCAGGTACTCTTTCTGAGGGTCGAAGATAAGGTAGCCACTTGGCCCCCACCTGCTTGTACAATTTTCCACTCTCCACTTTTATATTGTGGGAGTGCTGTGATAACATTTTCTGTATAGGCTCATCCTCATCCTCCAATCATTGGGGGTCATTAAAAGGTCATATAGTCTCTCTGACTCGCTATTATCCAAGTGAAGGACTAGCATCTGAGTCAACCCATCAACGTTCATGTGACAGGTTCCAGCACGCTGTTTAATCTTCATGCCATAATTCTGGAGCTTTAGAGCCCAACGAGCTAACCGGCCAGTAGGATCCATCATGTTCTGTAACCATTTTAGGGAAGCGTGGTCAGTAAACACAGTGGAGGTTGTCCCATACAGGAAAAGATGGTAGTGCTTCACAGCTAAAAGAACGGCAAGGTACTCCTTCACTGTGACACTGTAATTGCGTTCCGCCTTTAAAATCATCTTACTGAAATAGGATACAGGATGATCTACACCATTTTTATCTAATTGGGCTAAGATGACCCCAACAGCATAGTCTGAAGTGTCAGTAAACATAATGAACAATTTATTATAATTGGGGTGCCTCAGGATAGGACGTTATTGTAGAAGTTGCTTCAACGTATCAAAAGCGTCATTTAAGTCCAGTACCCCAATAGAAAGGGGTGTTCTTATTCAGTATGCGGAAGGGGGTTCACTGAGCTGGGCAAACTGGGGATGAACTGGTGGGAATACCGCATCATCCCTAGAAACACCTGTTTAACCCGTAAATATTTAGGGGTGTTATTTTTGAAATCGCTTTGACCTTATCTTTTCTGGGTTAGATTTCTTATTAAGAAATGGAGTGTCCAAGGAAATCCAATTTCCTTTGGAAAAGGTACACTATGAGGGTTTCACCTTGATTTTTGAGTCATGCAAGCGTTGAAACACCTCCTTATATGATCAAGATGGTTGGTGAATGTTTGAGAACACCGTGATATCATCAATATAGACGATGACAAAAGTTGACTTCAGGTATTACACAATTTGATCCATTGCACGCTGATAAAGTGGCAGGTGCGTTGCACAACCTTTGGGGTAATCGTGTGGGTTGGAAGGAACCCTCACTGCAAATGAGAGCGCATTTTTCCTGATTTTCAGGGAAAAGGTTTATTTGCCAGTAGCTGCTAGCCAAGTCCATGGCGGAGAAGAAGTTAAAGCCAGTTAGTTGTGCCAGGGCTTCATTAGTAGGTGGGATAGGATAGCTATCCTTTTTCGTGGGGTTATCTAATTTGTGGTAGTCCATGACTATCCGATGAACTCCATTCTTCTTTTTAATTAGCAAAAGGGGGGAAGAAAATGGGCTTTGTGAAGGATTTAGTAACCCGCGTATAGTAACTTCTGGAGCATCATCCCTATCTGCTGTTCTTCCACCTTTGACTTGTGGTAAGGTTTGGACCTAATAGGGCGGGAATCAACCACATCAATGGAGTTGCTCCAGCACTTCATGTATCCATAATCAGTATCTGACTTAGAGAATATGTCTCTATATCCATCTAGTAAAATATGGAACTTTTACAGCTCATCTGGGGTCAGATTATCCGAGATATGAACATTGGGCAAGGTACATACCAAAATCTCCATGGGCAATCCCAAACCGTCATAGTGCCAATGAAATGGAAACGTTCAATATCCTCCACTGGAAGTAGGAAGCCTCTGCCGATGTCCTGGTGTTTCCATATGACCATGTCCTTGACGGTGAGGTTTCTAAGCAAGATAGTAATAGGCCTCTGATAGGCTGGGTCTAATATCACAGGCAACGCCCAAGGCTCCAAGGGGCTATCACACTCAATATTTATGGGGTTCAACAAGCAGTGGCATTAAATTTGGAGCGTGATTTTTGTGTCAACCACTCGTTGTTCACCAGGCTTAATCAAGACCTCGTCTGCAGCATAGAAAGGGATCCCATACCTAGCATCCACTAATCAGGAAATTTCTTTATGTTGCACCCAGAAGGGTAATAATGCAAAGTCATAGCTGCAAAGTATTATTTGATCGGGCAAGAGTATTCATTTTTGCTGAGTTCTTTATTAATTAAAACTAAAGGGACTTCATAGTTGAGAAATGAGAGGAATCCTTTCTTCATGTTAATTATTACCTCATACTCAATCATAAAATGTGTACCAATGATCATATCAGAGGCGATGTTGTCTTTGGCCACAGCAGGGGCAAATAATATAAGCTTCCCAATTTGAATGGGAAGGGAAGAGTATGTCCCAATGGCACGGGTGTTGTTTGGGCATGCAGTTCCAAATTCTTGATGGTACTCCAAGTCAGGCGCCAGCTTTATCTTTTTGATGAACTTAGTGGAAATTACATCAACTAGGGAGCCGGTATCCAGGATGGCCATTACCCAGACATTTTTGAATGACCACGCAACTTTGGTGAGTGTTTCTCCAAAGTTAGGTGACAGAGCTAAGACCTTCTTGAGCCAGAAAGTGGATGTTAGTTTACGAGCAGTCTCAGGTATTTAACAGGATGGAATTTATAGTATGGACCCGCTGAAGAGGTCAAATCAAGCCAGCTAAGAACTGATCGCCATCGCTGGCAGTGTCTATGACTCTTGGACACCCTAGAATTTTCTGAAATACGTTTCCTCAGGTATAGTGGCCTCTTCTACTCCTCAAGAGTTCAAATGATCAGGAACCTCCACTTCCATGGGGGCTCTCAATATATAGTAACCAAAGTCATCATAACCCCCCTCAGATTTATCCCCAAGGGTATTTTCAACCACTGGAAAGGCCGCAATTGAGGTTATGGAGACGGCCACATAAGGTTGGATAGTTATCTTCTGACCATACGTCTTTTCAGCAAGCCCTTTGTTACAAGGGTTACCCTTAGGGCGCGCAACTACCAGCTTATCTGGAGGGGTAGGCACAGTGGCTTCAATAAGCTTGTGCGGAAATATAGTAAAAACTACTTTTTGGTCTCAGAGTTACATAAGAGCGTGATATCGTTTTTAAGTAACACTGAGGAAGCAGGTTTCTCAGGGAGGATAGGCACATGTGGGCTCACTCCTAACCGTTCAACAGGCATAAACACCTTAATGGTTATAGCTGAGGGTTTCACCTCAGCTTCATTCTTTGTTGCACATGAATGAAAATTAGCAACGTCTAACAGAGCCTCTTTTATGTCGTGAATATTTTTAAAGTGGCGTTTCACTGAAATGATATGCTTGGCGAGAGAGAGTTGAGAAGTAACCCATTTAACATGGCTGCAATAGCATCATCCAGGGTTAGCGTTTTAGACGTTGACAACCTTTGCTCATAGAGGTAAAATTGCTCAACAAAGGCAGCGGTTGGTTCGCCCTCATATATGCTAAGGTGCGTAAAGGCCTGTTTATCCCTTTTAAGACTCTGTCTTGAACCAAATTAAACCAAGAGAGCCTCTTTCACCTCTGCCCAGGTATGTATATTGTCCATGTATAGGCTAACATCTCATGTGAAAAGCTACTTAAGCATGGAAGGATGTGTTGAGTTTTTTGCATATCAGTTGCGCCATGTATGGCAGATTTGTAGACATACAAAAAGGAAGTGATGCTCTCTTTACTGAGAATGTACTTGTCTTTAAGAGGGGGTTTTAAAGGGCGCTGCTCCAGCTCTTTAAGAAGAGAATAGCGCCGTCAAATTTGCTTTTCCAGGGCAACTACTCTTAATTCAGTTGGAAGGGGAAGAGTTGGAGGGTTACTCACTTTAAAAGCCTCCATTTTTTAGTTTAATATTTTGGTGTACAGGGTAACACCTGTAATGAGCAATATTTTGTGTGAATCCAGCTTTTTTTTGCTCTCAGGGGTCTTGGACGCCGCAGGATTACACAACAGGTTTATATATAAAAACATTAATAAATAAAAAAAGTTGATTTTTTATAAATTTTATTAGTGAAAATCTGGGAAAAAATAATGAACTCTCTCAATATTGGACCATTCAGTATTTAACTGGATGAAGGGTCGAGGGAATTTAATGATAAATTTGGAATAACTTAGACTGGTCTGAATTTGTAGATATGAGAATTTAGCCTATTGAAGCTCAGAAAGCTGACTTCACTTTGGCTGAAATGTCATGGGTAGATGACATCATGGTGGGGACCAACCCCAAGGATAAGGATGGGCTCCAGGAGGCCCAGAAGGTGAAGCTTCAGGCCCTCCCTGACCTCAGGCACACACTGGACCAACGCTGGGTACAAGCTAAATATGCCCAGGTTGATACTAGTGAAGTGCCAAACGCCCAGCCCCTTATGTCAACCCAGGCGTTAAAATGAAATGTTTATATAATGAACGCAGATGGTTCAGTTCAGTTAGTTGAGGAACGGGATTTCAAAACCCATTCCATTTTACAAAATCACACGTTTGGGTCGAATCCAACTTCAATCAATTACACTAGTGAAGTCAGTTTTGGCATATGCTACCAATCTGGATGGTAGTGTATGCCTATTGGTGGGTTGATGCTTGGGCCCACTTCAGTGAACTCCGTATTTCCCTGGTGCAGTTTAATTTTGTTTCCCATGACCAACACTCCTTGTTGGTCAACTTCCTAATAAACCTTTTCCCCGTTTTTCCATTTTTGCTTATGTTATTCCAAATGATCCTGTGAGCAGACCCCTTTGAGGAGGTCTTGCACTACATTCACCAAAAATTTTACAGATAATCTGGTTAGCCCCTCATGTACCGTTGGTTCACCCAGGTTCCATCCATCCTGCGATGCTTACCATTTTCCTTTTGTGTACCGTGTCATGTTTAGTGGTGTTTTTGTTACAATAATCGCACTTTAACCTTTAAATTATTATTGCTTCAGCATCCTCTGCTGGGCTCTAGTAACTTTGGTTCTAATGGCTAGTTTCCATGCATTATCTCTGTGCACCAAGCACCACCACGCTGGAAACAGGAGAGTTATAGAAACTCTCCTTACATGAACAATGGATGGGGAATTATTTTTGGGCAAGATTTACCCGTGGGGTAACAATTTGATAAATTGCAGCAAATCACCATTTGATAAAATTATTGCACCTTGGGGGACCCCCACTAAGCCTATAAAAGGGGGTGGTCCCCACATAGGTGCTTGAATAGACCTAGTCATGGCTGGGGGAGTACCATCCAATAGACGCCCCAGTGTCTGCCATGTGGCCAGAGTAATTCAACTGCTTGATTTCATGTTAATTGCAAATGAAGTATTCAAAATTGTGTTACCCCAATTTGTGGGGTTCCACTGAGAATCAGCCAGGGTCTTTTAACTGATAAAATTGTTGTTATTATTATTAAATTCAATCTTATCATTATTGAGGACTTTTAAATTTCCAACATTTTCCCCTTTTGACTGATTTTTGAAAAAAATTATCTTGAAGCCTGGAGGGCAAATGTCTGACAGTGGAAGGCATCCTTCAGCGCTGAGGACCACTGAAGGACTTTCACACCACTAGTCTTATATAAAGGCCCACTACCTTAGAAAGACTTGGCGTAAACCTCTTAATTAAGATGTAAGACCTTAAAAAGCTTTTCAACTCCTTACTGAGGTTGGTAAGCCACTCACAAATCGCCTAATCCTTGTCTGGAGTAATTATCTTTTGTTAAAAAAATGTTGCTCAGGAAGGTGACCTGGGACTTAAAGATCACATTCTAACTAAACCTTATAGTTAGCATTGCTGCCCTCGAGTGCTCCACCACTTATGGCAAGTGAATTTCTGGTATTCTTAATCTGGGGAGAAACCAAGAATTTCATCCATGTAGGCAACCGCATATAAACCTAACTGGTCACCCAAGGACGCATCTGTATGATGTTAAAAAAAGCGCATTCTTGAGCCCAAAAGACATGACTAGGAATCAGAAAATTCCTATATGGTATGAAATGCAGTGAGCCATTCCCGCTTTTTTGAT
The DNA here is from genome assembly GCA_022478985.1 of Massospora cicadina. Lineage (NCBI taxonomy): Eukaryota > Fungi > Entomophthoromycota > Entomophthoromycetes > Entomophthorales > Entomophthoraceae > Massospora > Massospora cicadina. Next base: position 14,847 of record JAKSZP010008561.1, on the reverse strand, counting down.
GAAAAACAAATTAAAGGCGCTCAAGTAGTATAGCTTGGAGAAGACTATAGCTTTCTATATATATTGGGCAATTTGCGCCTACAGGGAAAGGAGGTGCAAGTCAGGTATTGTCACATTATCCAAGTACACATGATTTATGCAAGGGCGTTGTAACGAACGGAAATCATCTGAAAGGATGAATTTCTGAACGTTACATTCTGATTGGTTCATTTGGTTAATTCAAACTGAACCAATTGGAATTGTTGGGTATGGTGGAGTGGGTGGTTGGACTCAGAGGGCTGGGCTGAGCTGCTCCGACCATTCCTTAAGCTTGGCAGGCTTAAGGAATGAATTGGAGAGGCTCCTCGGAAGCGAATTTATAAAAGTCAAACCTGACCTTCTCAAATTCCAAGTTGAAATTCTAAGTCTTGGCCTTGGTCCCCTCCAGTTCAGTCTTTTATTATTTTTAAAATAAAAATAAAGTTCTTTCAAGGTGTTGCGCCTCGCTTACCTGATATTTTTGGGTTTGGGTTTGTGATAGGGGACCTCATATTAGTGACAGTCCAGCCTCATCACTCCATTTGCCGCCGCATGGGCATTTATGAGATTTGATGAGAAAAGGTTCGCCTCACCTGTGCCTAAGTCTGTCTGGTTAGGTTGCCCGCCTGGAATGCCGCCGCGTGGGCATTTTCAGGATGAATGGATGGGGTCTGGGATCCCCGCCTGTGACATTATTCCAACTTCATTTTGCTTCTGGTTGGAGAAGTCCTGTCCCTCAGAGGATTTCCGTTTTGTCCCAGCTGTTGAGGAAACTGGCGCTGGGCCAACCCAGCGACCGATGGCCAGCCCTGCAACATCAGTGAAATTTGAGGGTCTGCCAAATTTCAGGTTCCCACCAATTCCAGCGGCCGTGTCTGAGGGCACCTGTTCCCAGCAGGTTCCCTCAACCCCAGAAAGTCCCAAAAGGGGAGGATATTTGTCCCAGCGCAACACCATGGGGTCAACCCCACTGCCAGCAGGACTGAGGAAAGCGCCTTCCTGGTCGGGATGGGAAGGCCATTCTCAGGCCTGACAGCGCAAAGGGGATGGCCCATGGCCAGCGCTGTTTTGCGCCTTCTGGGGCTATCGTTGGGGAAAGTGCCTTCCCGGTCAGGATGGGAAGGCCATTCCTAGTGGTAGCCTCCGGGAGGTGGTGATTTGGCCTGGTGTTGGGTACGAATGTCCTTACCTGTTGGGGCTTACTCCAACAGCCCAGTTTCCAGTTTCTGTCCCCCCATTTCCCCTCGAGAGGATCTTTCTTGGGGCTTGAGGTGACTCGCCCCAGCAAGACCTCTCGCTGACGATTTCCTCCTGAAACAGCGGCTCTCTGCCTCTGGAGGGCTGTTTTATTGGGGGGTGATGTAACGAACAGAAATCATCCAAAAGGATGAATTTCTGAACGTTACATTCCAATTGGTTCATTTGGTTAATTCAAATTGAACCAATTGGAATTGTTGGGTATGGTGGAGTGGGTGGTTGGACTCAGAGGGCTGGGCTGATCTGCTCCGACCATTCCTTAAGCTTGGCAGGCATAAGGAATGAATTGAGAGGCTCCTCAGAAGCGACATTATAAAAGTCGAACCTGACCTTCTCAAATTCCAAGTTGGAATTCTAAGTCTTGACCTTGGTCCCCTCCGGTTCAGTCTTTTATTATTTTTAAATAAAAATAAAGTTCTTTTGAGGTGTCGCGCCTAACTTACCTGATATTTTCAGGTTTGGGTTTTGTGATAGGGGACCTCGTATTAGTGACAATCTGGCCTCATCACTCCATTTGCCGCCATGTGGGAATTTCCAATATTTGATGAGAAAAGGTTTGCCTTGCCTGTGCCTAAGTCTGTCTGGTTAGGTTGCCCGCCTGGAATGCCGCCGCTTGGGCATTTCCAGGATGAAAACGGATGGGGTCTGGGATCCCCACCCGTGACAGGCGTAGTGTCCGGTCCACTTTTTCACAAAGAGGAATGGTTATAACACTAGATAGATACGCTGGAAAATAGACCACTTGGCAAGTTGCTCCATACCTAAAAATCTCATGCTGCCTCCTACCACAGGGTCAAGGGTCAAATGAAAGAGGAGATGTAAACTGGGTAAACTGTGAGCTTAAAAGCACAATCAAACTATGAGTGCTTTGGTAAGGCATTTTTGGAAGTTGCATCAAATGAAGCCTCCAACCCTTTAAACTGGAGGGTAGTGGTGCTGTGGGAGGGGGCTTCAGCAAGAGATCAGGAGTAAGCTTATGTACATTAGGCCATTGTGGCAAGTCAATTAGATAGCCACCATCTGAAATGGGAATACTTAATAAATGACTACTCCCCAAGGACCTCTTAAAATATTGACCTTTAATTTTAGATGGAACATCATATTTGCACTAAAAAACACCCAAGAAAAATGGATACAGCAAGTTTTGACCGCCAAAAAGTGGTCATCCAAGTGGACATACCAACTTGATAGTCAATAAGACCATGAACCTTTTAAGATGGGGACACCCTGGGATTCTGCCCTAACCATACCCAAAAGTAAGTAGCTTAACCAAAGTTAGTTAGGTCTAGATCAATAAAAACTCTGAAGCCCCAATACCCACTAAGATGGCCGTCCTAAACCTCCCTGAAGGAGAAGAGAGAGTAACTGAAAGCGAAAAATAACCTGAGAATTACTCATTAACTGCAGTTAATGCTGCCAATATAAGGTTGGATCAACTTCAGGCATAATCATGTCTCCAGGATATTTCTTTCAAAGAAAGTAGTGGGATACATCACTGCTATGATGACTAAATAAGACATACTCAGAATTATTTTCTACAAATACACATCTGTTACTATAATCTTTCAATATAGTTTTCCACCTCCTGAGTGCGGCAAATAATGGTGGAGGTCAGCCTAGGGTCCTCAAGAGTGATATGGTATACAGATATGGACTCAAGGCAGCTCCCACAATAAAATATTAATAGCTCATTGGTATATAGACTTGTCAATAAAAATGGCATTTTTGGGTCGCAAAGCACCATATTTGATGCAATATCCATCTGCGCATCATTATCCTATACCAGAACGGCAATACTATCTTACAAAGATGGTTCAAATCATTTGGAGCTATTCAATTTCAGAATGAAACGTTCATATGATGTACCTTTATTTAAAACATCTGTTGTAGATCCCTGTTTACTCTCAGAGTTTCCTAAGAGAGAAAGCGGGACACCAGAAGGGGCCACCATTTTTACAAAAAAAATAGGCCTGGTAAGGGTGGTATTTATAGTGTAGTCGCCAGTGAAACCATTGCAGTGAAATTTGAAATATATATTTTAATTTCTCCTCAAGTCCTTATGACTCTTGTGCTCTCCATGAAAGGAAGGTATGAAAGCATCAGAAATTGTTAATTTAAAAAGGATCCAGGGTTTTTGGGAGTGGCATCTGTAGTGGTGGCCACTTTGTAAAACCCTTGTGACATAATTTCTGAGACATTTAAAACAAAGGTACAGTCTAACCTGTAAACCCTCATGTTTTCCTAAAAAATAGGCAAGGGAGTAACAGACAACGCCAGGTGCAAAAGGGAATTGGTGTTTCCACAGCCTTATATCTATAGGAGCTGTTGTCAATGAAACACCCATGTACATATTAGTGGACCCCTCTTAGGTTGGGAAGAGGAAATCACAAAATAAAGGCACCAATTGCATGATGGGATGAGGCAATTGGATCACATCACCCTCAAGTGTCCACTGAATAGCTAAATATGTTTATTAAATAATAATGCTTTGACGACGTCAGAATACAGTAAGCCTAAGACTCACCTAAATTTATATAAATAGGGTTCTCAAAAACGTTCAGATTGACTGGACAAAAATGACACTTGGATGGTTTGGAAGGCAAAGAGAACAGGTTAGCTCCTTTCTAGGAGGTATTACAAACCTCCTATTGTCTACTCCAACCTTATTTTAATTTCCTAAACAAAAAACGCCCTGGCGGGAGCAAGGGTACAAGCCACCACAGCAACTCAATGCCAAGAGAAGGCGAGTGTGCAGCGTCTATTACAACTGATACAATCTTTATAAAGATTTGAAGCCTGATCAGCAGGGCCTTGAATGATCCAAAACCGCCATTTACTCGCAGGAAGGGTAAGAATTACGCTACAACTATTGAACATAGAAATGATGAGCTGTCCCATTGCCAAAATGAATGTCACAGCCGTGGTAAAAAGCACAAGAACCACGGTGCACAGCCAATGTACTCCACCCCATTAGGAGAAAATCCCACACAATTTAAATTTCAATAAGTAAAATAAAAAATCTGGTCAAATAATTCCAAGAGAATGTCTATAATGCTCATATTACCGGAGAGGTGGTGGGGAAAGCTCCATCTCACAATTTGGGAACAAACTACTAGCTAAAGAGAAAACAGGACACCACAGTGGAGGGCGGCGCCAAAGCCCTGGGTGAGGGTTTCACAAACTTTTTTATCTCTGACCTTTTAGAGGTTGGCAAAAAGTGCCAAACATATGCACATATTAATAATAAGTTAAATGAGGTTCATTTTATCCAAGCCACAAAAAAAGAATTTTGGTAACCATAATCATTAATAAACAACTTGAGGGAAACTATCTTCCATTGGGTGAGTCACTGCTCCCAATTGGACCAATAAACAAAACTCCCCATCAATTATCATACTGTAGCTTAAATATGTCTGACATTTGCCTTCCCAGCTTAAGATAAGAATGTTTAAGAATAATCTTCTGAAAAGGGGAAATGTGGGACATTTACAAGTCTTCAATCATGATAATATCACTTTTAATGCTAATAACAATTTTATTGGCCAAAAGACTCTGGCCAATTCTCAGTGGAACCCCACAAATTGGGATAACACTATCTCAAATACCTCATGGGCAAATAACACGAGTTTAAGCAGTTATATACTCTGATCACATGGCAGACTTTGGGGCATCCATTGGATGGTTCTCCCCCAGCCACTACCAGTTCTATTCAATTACCTACACGGGGACCACCCCCTTTTTTGGCTTGACAGGGGTCCCCCAAGGTGCAATATTTTTATCTAATGGGGATTGGCTAAATCTATTGAGTCATTACCCCATGGGTACATCTTGCTTAAAAATAATTCCCCATCCATTGTTCAGCCTAAGTGAAGTGAGCTTTCCGAGCTTCATTATGTTAAATTTACATATTTCCTTATTCAAACCATACTAAGCTGATCTGAATTTCCTAATGAATCCCTTTGACCCTTGATACAGTTTAAATACTGAATGGTCAGAGGTCAAGAGGTTTTTTTTTCTCTTCCCACGCCAGCACTAAAAAACATATAAAACCAGCTTTTTATTTAGTGCTTGTATCTTTGAATTAATAATACCGCTGTGGAATCCAGCAGAGTTTAGCACCAGTGAGTACACATCTAGCTGGGTTCCAACAAATTAGCCTAAACTCAAGGGTTTGACTGTAGCTTAAACTCCTTAAATTAGCTATAAATAAAGTGAATGGTTCTCAAATCCCCATTATCCAGTAAAACACAAAGTTTGATCATATTCACAAATAGCTGGTGCTTAAAATGCAAGATATGTACCGCTGATCTGACCATCACGCGCTCCCTAAGAACCAACTTAACCACATCTTTCTTTTACCCCGCATTGGTCCAGAATGTGCTTCAGGTTATGCAGTCCTGCCGACTTTATCCTCTTGAACTTCTAAGCCCAGCCTTATCTCTGCAATCTGTACCCTAAATGATGTCATTCAGCCATGACATCTTCTTTAGCAACAAGTTAGAAAGTTGGATTCCAAGCTCAAACAATCAAAAAAATACAATTGCATTCAAAATCAATATACCCTTAGAGTAAATTTTGAACTATGTTCTGAACCATTCTGGTATGGGATATATTGGGAAGCCTACCTTCTGGCGGTCGCTCCTGCCACCACTTTCCTTGCACAGCCCCTGAATCTCTCCACAAATTCCTTAATGGTGGGAAAAATGAGTAAGGAAACCCTCTGAAGGAGCGGCTTTTATCTATCAACCTATCCACAGAATTGCCAAGTCGCCCTTGTTGGTGAGGGGGGAGGCAGCCTTTTTGTCCCTTGTTGGCTCTGAAGAAAAACTCCTCAAAATTTCATGCCAGGGCTGCTCCCTAGGACTTAAAAACTATCATAGCTCACATAAGGTTCACAACTTTTCTTTCTGCTCAGCATAAGTTCCAAGAAAGATTTTAAAAAAGAAAGGTGATTGACAACTCCAAACTCCCACTGCCCAACTCAACCTTAATGGCCTTAAATCTCCAATGGCTGCTCCAGTGCAGTGCACAGTTAGAATCCATCTAGCGTTTTCTGTCTGGTGTTAAAATGCTTTCAGATTGAATCATGAAGTCCTCTAAAATTCTTAGGAAATTTTTTCTCACAGGTACCTTGAACTCTACTTCACCATTTCTCAGGAATGCATCAAAGCCCCCTGGTTCTCCCCCAGAACAACATGCATTTTAGCCTTTGGGCCAAATATGGGATAAGTTCCCATACACAGACAAAGCAACTATCAACTAGACCATGTGGAGTTATAACCCTCCAGCTTCATTGATTTCTTCCCCTATAAGGGGTACTTTGATATGTGCTTCACAAGTGAAACTGATGCTTTTACTGTGGCAACAGTGCCTCTGGTATTCTATGGCACAATTCTCATCAGAACTTAAAACTGGCTCCCAATAGATACTACTATAGTTTAATTTTATGGGTTGCCTACTCATATTCCCCCTGATGTGCTCCATAGAGAGTTGATGGTTGGTATTATCACATATGGTTTTAATCTTATCCTTCATTTTGTGGTCCCTAATGGGGAACACATTTCGCAGGGCCTCAAATAACTGCCATAATATGCCCTAGTTCTCATAAAAATTCCCTGTTACTTCCCCCTCACTCTATTATCCCTGATGACCCTGACTTTCCATTACGGGCCTGTTTTGAGGATGGGCAGATGATCTTTCCATCCTGTTACAAGTTGGATTACCTAAGATGCAAATTCCTCTTAATTGCAGCTTCATTTGGATTCAAGCCCACCTCCATCAGCGCCTAACTTTTATCCAATCCTTCAGCGGTTTTTGTCTGAGGGTACAATATTAACCCCCTCCCTAAAGCTTACTGTTTCAGCGGTTCCTGTGTCAGCCAATAATGCCCTTTCACATCCCAGGACTGCAACCAACCAGTCAATAAGGATGCAGCTTGGACCAAAGTTCATTCACAAACTTCTACCCATTTTTTAATCAAACCCCAATCTTATGACAATGCCACAATCCAGTTCAACCAGAAGTTCTGTAAGTTATTGCTGATGTTACCAAAGTGAGTGATTTTTTAACTATCTGATAAAAATTAGAATTTCCTTAATTCAGACTACAATTCTCAAATCCCCTTGTTTTTATGACCTCAGACAAACACCACTATATTATGTAGTAACCACTAGCTTGCTGTTAGAGCTGTCACGCCTAACAATTGGCCCCTCCACAAAGCCGTTGTCATTTCATTGTTGCTCCTTTCAGGGAATATCCTCATACCTATTACTCTTTGATCATTGTCCCACTGACAAGTGCTATGTTATTAAGTTTTACGAGACAGCCAATGATTCTATCTGTAATGCAATGAAACCTTCCAATTAGCCACTAATGAATTAGGAAACAGGAATCAATTCAAAGACCAAAGATCGGATAGGGTTCCTAAGACCATTATTCTAGTACATGTGCTATAGGCGCTGTGGACAAATAACCCTTAGGGGAAAGTCGTGAGTATGCTTACCCAAAGCAACAGACTTGACTTCAATACAAGGTGTATAAGAAGGCAAAAGCTTTCCAGTTTACACTCAAAGTCCACCTCCTGTTTGTGAATGCCAAATATGGCCACTATTAGTTTATATATACAAATGTGAGCCCTGAAAGTCAAAAATAAAATAAATAAGGCTTTAACTATCTGCTTTATTGTGTATATTAGGCTGAGTCAATAGGAAATGGAACTAAAGAACGTCAAGTTCCCAGGTCCCTTTCCTTATAGCCCTCTACTGCAAGAATAGTTCAGACTCCTCCGTCATACCTGGCACTCTGTTCTTTAAAACATTTCATAATCAAACACCCATTGTCCTAGGCCCAATAGACTTCTCTGCTGGCCGAGCCACCCCCCATGACTCAGTGCTATTCTGACTTGAATCCAACTTGAACCTCGAATTCACCCATTTCAACATCACCTTGTTCAAATTTGGACCTGACAAAAGTCCTACATTGACCTGCCTCAGTCTCGACCCCATCCTGTGACCTAGTCAAAACCAACATTTTCTTCACCTCCTGCTCCATCTAATCAACTTGTCCTATCTTATCAAATATCAGGGCAATGTGAATTTGAGGGAAAACCTCAACCATCACATCCCCCCTAGACAAGAGGAACTCTTCAATCTTCCTGGGACATTAGGCACAATCCCTGGACGTCTTCCACGTGGCCTCTTCAACTGGGTGAACCACCCACCGGACCAAGAATGACTGACACCCCTGAACCACCTTCATGTCCTGAATCTCCACCACCTTAAATTTTGGGCCCCTTCGGCTGAAAGCAAAGGGGAGGTCCTCTTAGGCGCCTGCCCAGGAATGTTTTGAGCTGTGACAAGCAATACTGTATGAGCCCATGACCCTCTGGCAACCTCATCTCAAACCCACATTGTTCACCACCCTCACCACCTAGTATGGGCCCAATGCCACCGGCCCCATTTTCCTGCTCCTTACAGGTATGGCATAGTTCTGACAATTTACCAATACCCAATCACCTCTTTGAAAACCCTACATATATCAATGTCAATCTGCCTTCCTCTTCTGAGTTGCGACCGCTGCCACCAGATTCCTTCTCAGGAGCCTAAGGTATCCCAGGTCTCACATGACAACTCTTTTGCCACTAGATTCTGACCCTACTTCCAAGGCCTCATACCCTCCAGGTGCTGACAATAATTTTACAAAAAAAGTAGTCATCCCCATGGATGCGTGATTGTGGTTGTCATATGCAGATTACGCCAACTTCACACAGCTCACCTAATCATCCTGATTCCTTGAGACGTAGCATCTCAAATATTGCTGCATTATCTGATTTAATCTCTTAGTTTGGCCATCCAACTAGTGATAATAAGCTGACGAATGGCAGGCCTTTCTCTTCAAGTTTCCTAACAGATGCACCCAGAACTGAGATTGAACTGCATATTCCAGTCAGAAACAGTCTCCTCCAGCACTCCATTCCAGGAAAAAACTCATTCATAAAAACCTGACCACTATCTTCTCAGAAATGGTTGACTGACAAGAGAAAAGCTCTGCATATTTCGTCAGGCTAACCACTACAACCATTATAACGGTCATCCCCTAGGACTTGGGCATTCCCATGATGAAAGCCACACTCACAGAGGCTCACGGCCTGGACGAATTCTGAGGCTGCTTCAATTTTCCCCTTGGTGCCGCATGATGGGTTTAAGACCTCTCACACACCACACATTGCTCCACATACTTCCATATCGCTGCACTCACTACCCTCCATGAATACTTATGACAAACCAATTCCAGCTTCTTCTCTCCACACGGATGTTTTGTCAAAGGGTGATTGTGGAAGACTGCCAAATCCTTCTACTGCAAACTCTTTTCTGAAGCCAGATCCTTCCCTCATGGAAAATGAGACCTCCACAGACTACAAACCCTGCATATCTCTTGCTCGCCTCTCCTTCTATCACCTCGTTTCATATCCACTAGCTTAACACGCTCCTCCAATGCGCAGTACAAAATCTCTATGAAACTCCTTCGTTCTAACCTCAAATCATCACAAACAGACTCAATGACAACATCATAGCTGTGTTAAACCTCCTCAGAAAATAGAACCCTTAATCAAGACTCAGCAAATCTGGCAAGATATTCTGTTTCCTCAGTTTTTAATTAATCCGAAAGTCATAAAGAACAAAGTCTAAATGCCACTGTGACTGTCTCTGATCCATCAGACGTGGGAACTCATTATAATCTAAGGTTCAATGATTAGTCCAGGTTACAACAGGATGCCTGGAGAACAATAGTTGGTGTTACTCCCCAATACCTTCACTATTCCAACAAATCCTCATCGTAAACTGGGTAATTCATCTCAGTAGGCACCATCTTTAGCTGAGATTACTAACAGAATGCTCACCCCGTCTTATCCTCCTACAATAGCACCTCTCCAAATGAAAAGTTTGATGCGTCAGTCTCCACTACAAATGGCAGGCTGGGGTCCGGTTTGGCCAGAACTGGGGCTGTCAGGAGACTCGTCTTCACCCGCAAGAATTCCCTTTCTTCAGCCTCCCCTAAACAAAAGGTACATCTCCAGTCAAAATTGTCAATGGCAAGGCCCACTTTAGATAAATCTTAGTAAAACCTCCTCTAAAGGTTCATCACCATCATAAAACTCCGCACATCAGTTCAATTCCTGGGTGCCTTCCACTCCTGTACCACTGAAAGTTTATCAGGACATATCGACTATCCCCTCCTGGAAAACCAAATATCCCAGGAAGGAATCTGAGTCTCTATTAAACTCACTCTTGGATAGCTTTAACTCCAAGACCGCCCAGATTACTGCCTCCGGAACACTCCTTCCATCCTCCATGTGATCTTGCACTGACCTGGAAGATACTAGAATATTATCCTTATAGACAATGCAACACCTACTATTAATCCCCCAACTCACAGTCAATCATACGTTTGAAGACCGCAGGAGCATTGTGCAAACCACATGGAATAACCCAATAATCACACCCAAGTGGCATCTGAACATGGTATATTGCTGGTGCTCCAGCTTTATGGGAATCTGATCAAAGGCGTCACCAAATACAATTTAGTAAACACTAAACACCCTAAAATTATGGGTACAATGTCTTCCACGAGTGGCATCAGACATGAATCAGGATCTGTAACTGCATTGAGCTGCCAAAAATTTATTTTAAGGACGCAGCTCCCCACTCGCCTTTGGCACAATCAGCACTGGCGAAACCACAGACAATTTTGATTGAACAATCAAACCCAGACCTAGCATCTTGTGGACATAAAGATCAAGAGCCTCCCAAGCCCGAAATTTAATAGATAAACTGGGCATCCCATTGGCAACCCAGTGCCCTCCTTGAATTGGAAACTAGATTCAAATTCACCATAGGCGAAAAGGGCGCCTCACCCTTGGGTTCAAACACCTATGCAAAAATATGGTACTCCTCCAACAAACCCTCCAACGGCGCAACTGAGGATATTCCTTTCATACGCTTCACTGATTTTTGGGACTGGAACAGCCATTCCCACACATCTGAGCCCCTAGGCAACAGCAGCACTTTCCTTTAAAATAATAAATTGATAATGGAACCGGTGCCACCACCTAATCCCAGCACCACTAGATGAGGCAGATGTGCCACAGCATAACATTTCTCTTTGAACCCATGTTTCCTTGGCTAGACAGGCCCTTAACTGCACCCATCAGTACGCAGTACTCTTGAAGGCATCTTCCAATAACGCAAATCCATCCTCCTGTAATGGCAATCCACATCTTCTTGCCCACTTCTCATCCACATAATTCTCCTCAACCCAATGTCCACCAGGTCAGGAACTTCCCGCACTCTTTCTTCCCAAGACCTTCTCGCACCTCCACTGGTAAAATTTAACAAATAAAGAGAACAAGGCTGTTTAAGCTAGGACTTCGGATTCACCAGCTTTTTGCAAAAACAATAAGGAGCACTTTTCTTCTGGAAATCAGGAGCATGATTGGGGACTTCAACTGGCTTTTCTAACTCTGACACCTCACCTACCCTACCCATGTTTCCCCTAACTCTCCCCTTTTTTCTCTGCATAGCTAAACCCCTTGGATCTGCACACTGGCTCCAAACCAGCCTGTCTCATTGCATCATGACCGCGAAACCCCCTGGGACCGCACCAACACCCAATGAGCTTGCACCAAGCCCACCTGCCTCTCCATCTTCAAGGCAAGGCTACCTCTTCCTCCAACGTCATTGTAGGTCGCATCACTGCCAACACCAACAACAATCAGTCTGCATATTTTAATGAAGCATGCAAGGAAGCTGGGACTCTGGCGCCTTTGTTCATTTTCATAGCACACAGAACATCTAACTATATTCCCTTTTGGTCTTCCTTCCCTGGCCGCACTGCAGCAATGCTGACCAGGATGAATATTGCGCCTCATATGGACACGCCGCCAAAGTATTCAATCCAAACACTCCTCAGCTGAGCCTGGCAACCCCGCCTGCTCCTCCAAGAGACTCATACCCAGTTTGACTGTTTTACTGGCAAGGTCAAAAAAACTTAGCTCAATTGTAGGGCAAATGAATTTCACCCCCTGCCGTCTTTGAAAACCACTCCTGGAACTGAACCTGACCAAACGTCTGATGGATCAGCTCCAGCTCCTCTGAACTCAGCACTGATGGAATCCTTTTCTGGCATTCCCCAGTCATAACACCTTCCCACCACTCCATGAAACACGCTCTATAAGCGATTATATCTTACAAAGTAAAATGCTGCCAAAAGATCACCATCAAAAGGGTCACAGTATGATGATAAAACACAAGTAACACAACTGATCAAGGCTCCTCTTTTACTCAGCACCACAATGAAAATAAAGCAGTTGAGTTCCAGTTTGTATAATGCACTGGCTCCTTCCAATGAGCCACGAATGAATTAGTAAGCAGGACCCAAGTCAAAGACCAAAGATCGGATAGGGTTCCTGAGACCATTATTCTAGTACATGTGCTATAGGCGCTGTGGACAAATAACCCTTAGAGGAAAGTCGTGAGTATGCTTACCCCAAGCAGCAGACTTGACTTCAATAAAAGGTGTATAAGAAGGCAAAAGCTTTCAATTTCACTCTCAAAGTCCACCTCCTGCTTTTGAATGCCAAATATGGCCTTTGTTAATCTAATTGTACCAATGGGAACCCTGGAAGTCAACAATAAGATAAAAAAGGCTTTGTGCTATATGCTTTATTGTGTATATTAGGCAGGTCAGTAGGAAATGGAACTAAAGAAAGTCAAGTTCCCAGGTCCCTTTCCTTATAGCCTTCTAGTGCAAGAATAGTTCAGACTCCTCCATCATGCCTGACACTCTGTCCTTTGAAACACTTGTAACCAAACAAACTTTGTCCTAGGCCCAATATAAATTCCTGCTGGCCAAACCACACAATCATGACTTGGTGTTGTTCTGACTCAAATCCAATTTGAACCTCAAATTCACTTATTTCATCATCGCCTTGTTCAATCCCAGCCCTGGCGCAGGTTTTAACCACCGACATACATCAGTCTTAACACCATCATGTGATCAAGCCAGAACCAACACTCCCTCATCACCTTCTCCATTCACACCAGCTTGTCCTATCTTATCAAATATAGGGCAATGTGATGTTGAGGGAAAGTTTTCAACCATTGCATCACCCAAAACATTGCTTTATTATAATGGAATACCAAATCCAGATCATTAACACCATTATTAATATTTTTACCAAGCCCCTGACGCCCACATTTAGAATGAAGAAGCATTTGCGAATTATATCAGCAAACTTATTACTAGCAGCAGTTTTTTATGAGCCTCAACTAATCAGGTTTATCAAACTGCATACTGATGATGCCCTTACACATTTTCTCTCCGCCTTGGATCATGCTAAGCTTTGTGTTGAAAAATTACATACTGAAGATGAGCCCCAATCCCCCCTCTTCTTCAGCCATGGTTAGATAAACAGTTCACCGTTAACCCACCTGGTTAATAGTGTTTTTTATTTTGTGTGTTTTGATCTGCTCATTTTGGGACTTTTAGAAAGTCTAGGATCTTCTTTATTTTTTAGCTTCTTGAGCACCTTGGTAATTTTCATCCCCTGCTCATATTACCTCAAAGTAACACATAAGTTTTCACCCACCATGAAATTTCCAAAGCTTATAATGTATTATTATTTAATAAACTATTATATGCTAATGCTTTGTTATTCATCTGATCACATGAAATAGCTATTATATATGAATACTTTTATAGTATAATAACCGCTTTTAAATAATAAAGAAATAGCACTAATTATCACCACTACAAACCCAGTCTATATTTAGAATATTTGTTTTAGTGAGATTAGGAAAGGATTCAAAGCATGTAAAAAAGCTCTTTTCGCATGTTCTAAGCAAGCTTTTCATGGTAGATACTCCAGTAGATATCATTTGCACTAGACTAATTAAGTGACATCATTAAGCAAGATTGCCATATGTAAGCTTTTGAGTACTTATTATGACCTCCTAATTGTCACTAATATATTTAACCATACCATGTCTATATAAAGAGTTTTGTAGCTAACGTCAAGTAAATCTATACAATGCAAGTTATAGTTCTGGTTCTATCACTATAGAGTAAATGTTTTATGTCAAACAAAGATGTTTTATCCCTATAACATCAAAGATTAAGTCTGTATTCTTAACATTTATGGTATTTGGATTTGTTACCTGAAAAATCTTGTGGTATTCTCCCAGAAGAGCCTTCCTTCTCTGACTGGAATCAGCTTTTAAGTAAAATCCTAAAAGTTTTCAGGGCCATGATTATATTACTCTTTTTAAATTATCTCAGATATATACATGAAAAACTTATATTAAATTTCGGCTCCTTTTATCTTTACTCCATCATGTAGATTAGTTATATATGTCTGATTAAAAAATTAATAATGCTTTGCAAGTTGAGCAATCAATTAAGTAAAAACTCCTTAGTGCCAAGGATCTTAATTTTTGTCTTTTAACTTAAACCTCATGCCGATAGTTTCTCCACCCTCGCCACCCCTCATTTTAATGGTATATCATTTTGTTGCTC